>JASAMX010026188.1:0-30000 GCA_030248175.1 Microlaimidae sp. YZB2_3
ATGTGCGTGTCTTCGTTCAGTTACGTATTGTCAACTTCATTATGAAAGGTACTTTTACCATGATAAAGACGCAAAATTTTAATGTTTAGGGCGACACAAGTGGTAAATACAAACAAGCATTGCTCAATCTTATTAAAGAATAAACGAAATAGAAGCGCACTGATTGTCATTAAACTGTGATTATCCTACTAATTGTGATTTATGTAGTTACATTTTTGTGATATAAAACTGTCTCACCATTATTGTCTTTTATTTGCATCGGTATTTTTTTAGCAAAAACGTCATACATACCGTCATTTACCATGACACAATACGTCAGAAGTATCATATATTAAAATAACTGTGACTCATTTTTATTCTTATTACAAAAAATAGTATCAAAAATTTGAGTCAGAGTCACAATGATTTTATAATGATTGTGACTCTTTGTGTCAGAGTTACGACGACATTAAATAATGCTACTGTCGTACAGTGTAGGTCGTTTAATCGTTGAATTAAATTTCCGGACAATTTTCTTAAGTATGGAAAATTGCGATTTTTGGCATACGAGATCTCGCAAAATACAGAAATGTTTCCATAAAAAATTAATATGGGTGTTAAAAAGGCAGAAATACCACGATTATAAAGTGCACATTGATTATATTAATGGTAGTAGTTGAAATAATTGATATTAAAAATCAAATTGCAACGGAATTTTTTAAAACCCTTAAAAATATGCACTACTCAGTATTTATTTAAAAAAATACTTCCAATAAAGAGGAACTGTTACCCTTTTTCACGTACGTAAAAATTAATGGAAATGTTTTTGTATTAATGGTTTAATATACGATTTTCCGTAAAAAATGGGGGTTAATTTTTTTTAAATTGCGGCGAAACGTGGATTTAATTTAATTTGGTGAAATGTAAAGCTCCAAATAGTATATTTTCATTGAAATTTATGATTTTTAAACGGCCATAATAGCTTTCGTACTGTTGATCTGTTGTGTGTGCATATTTTAGATTTAATAAAGGCCTGGGGTTTATAAACCTCTTCTAGTGAGGTGAGCTGATGGGCTTGTGGCGCAGTCGAATAGCGCCTGTCGTACTTCCAGTCCCACAGTCAAAATTTTTGAGGTCAAGGGATCGACCCCCACTGTGAACATATTTTTATTGCCACAATTTTATAATTTTTATTACTAACTATTTCAGATTAATTATAATTGTTTCAATAAATCATATAGATTCAAAACAAAAAACTATTTGTAAACATTTAAACCGCATTTGTTTCCTAGTTTTTGCCACTCATTCGAATTTTCGTCGTTGGGATATTTTAAAATATTTTCATGCTCTTTTATTACAATAAATAATAAAATACATTTTATGTAAGTAAAAAAATAATTTTTGTTCTGTATTGCAACTGGTTTTTTATTGAACGCTGTTAAGTGAAAACTGTCCGGAGAGAATTATGTTCGGACTCTGGCCCTCCGCCCCCCCACTTCGTCGCGTTTTTGTGTTTTCGATTTGAAAATACTAATACGTAACTGTTAACTATTTTTATCTTTTAAAACACACTGCGATCAGAGTCACATTTTTAATTTTATACTTATGGTGAATCTTTATCGTAGTCCAGAGACAATCCGAAGAACCCATTAAGTAAAACAGACCAAACACCTTAATAATGTTTTATCTCTGTATATTTGTTACCACGAAGTAAACTTTCAGATTTTTATAGGTGCGTTGCAGCTACGCCTACAGAGAAGAAAAAACAGCATGAATTACAAAATTTACTCACCCTCACGTTCATAATTGGGTCGGCTACGAAAATTAAGATTTTTTTCAATATTTTTTGGTATTCTCTCTCGCACAGTAAAAGACGCTTATTCAGAACTACTGTCTACAAACCGCACATCACTGCAGGAAGCAAATCATTGCAATTAAATTATATCCAAATAAAATTTATGAACAACCCAAACTATTGATTGCAAATCTTAGTTTTTCTAAAGTCGAGCAAAACCTTAAAACAAACTAATAATTTTAACATAATAATTTTGGACAGTTAAAAAATTTTGATTTTTTAAACCACTATTTCATAAATCAATAATTACAACACTAAAATCAAATAAATCGTTTCTACGAAAGTTTTACAATTTTCTACGAACCAGTACGAGTCCATCTCTGTTGTAATAGGTAAGTAAGTATGGAAGGAAAGTGACGATTGTAAGGGTACGGTAAGGGCTGGTTCATACTTATGACAAAACGTCTTTTGGGCAAAGTACAAAGGACTTTTGTCCTTTGGACTTTGTCCAAAGGACAAAATCCACAAGGGAAAAGTCCAAAGGGAAAAGTCCAAAGGAAAAAGTCCAAAGGACAAAATCCAAAGGACAATGTATTCATACTTTCGTCCTTTGGACTTTTCCTTTTGGATTTTGTCCTTTGGACTTTGTCCAAAGGACAAATTCTAAGTAGCGTTCATACTTCGTCCAAAGAAAAAAGTCCAAAGGACGTTTTGGCTTTTATAAAATTGTCCTTTGGACTTTGTCCAAAGGACGTTTTGTCATAAGTATGAACCAGCTCTAATGGTACGGGGTCTTTAGAGCCGCAAGTAGGGAACTTGGAGCCGTCGGAAAATTTTTGGACATTTTTTAGGCTTCGCCTTAGACTTAGGAATAGGTTTTAGCGATTTTTATTTGCGGCTCCAAGCTCCGTCGGTTCTATCGACCCTAAATTGATTTTTAGATTACAAAAATCTGTGCTGCTCGCGCCACCCAAGAAAAAATTAACCTAATGTTTTGTGATTAAAAAAATACACTTTTCAATCTGTAAGAGTGTCTCACGAGTAATCGTAGTGAAGCAACGCCAAACTTTTCTTTTTTTTTAAACTTATACAATCATCTATATTTGTTCTCGGTTTCAGAAAATGATTCATTTTTACAATATTACCGTAGGTAATATTGAATATTTACAATTTTTACTGTAAAAATAACCTTTTAGTTTCGATGCTTATAAATGAGGTTATCCATTCATCAGGCTAGCAAAATCCCACTATTTAATTTTGCTTTTAAGCCGTGTTTTTGTTAGATAAAATTTATGTCTCTTCGGAGGAAAAATACGTTCGCTGCACGGTGTTTGTAATAGAACGCTCGCCAATGTTAAAGGGAACAGAAAAAAGTTTTACACTACAGCAAGCGGAGCGAAATAAACGTCAATCGTCGTAATGCGTGCGCAAATCGCGGTGTTTTATAACGTGAGGAGTTTCGTCACAGCGCGTATTTTATTTATAAACTAAAAATTTTTACCTTTCTCGTCTAAGCAAATTAAACTTGGTAAATATTGCTGTTGTGTGGAAAAAATTTCGCAAGTTTTACGGTTATTTTTTTATAAATCATGTATCCAAATAGCGGAGGATATCCCCAGCAAGGAAATTACCCTCCCCAACAGGGTGGTGGATACCCGCCACAAGGTGGTGGTTACCCCAGTGGGGGTGGTGCCCCGATAGGATTTAACGTGGTAAGCTTTTTATTTCTTTTGACAACTTGCTCGTATAAATTTGTTATTTGTTTTAAAGAAAATTTTAGATAAAAAAGTTTACAAAGGAATAATAATTTAGCAGCGCCGCTGAACAAGTTATTTACAAATATACTAAGTTTGTTTGTTTGTTTTTTATCCCACTTTTTATTTCTATGGACCTACCTAGCATAACAAAATTTTTTAGTAGGCGGTCGGGTCACAAAATCAGAATTCAATTTTATTTAATTTTATTAGAATACGGATAGATTTAATTAACAATATTAAATTAATTTCAAGTATTTTTTCAACTTTTGACCATTGTTTAAACCTTTTTTTTGCATAAGTAATGTTTTCACATACAATTTTTTTGGGTTAATCAACAAAACATTTTGTAATGCTTTAATTTAACACAAAAAGTCGTAAATTTTTTTCAAATATATGTTTTAATATTTTGTAGTATTTCCAGTTTCAAAAATATTACAATGAAATGCATTTAATCTAAAAGGAACTTTGTTTCGCAGGGGGACCCCGAACCAAATTTTAATTGTGCTAGGTAAGAGCATATACGAATTTTCAAATCCGAATCAATCCTTATAAAAACTGTAACGCCAGCTCGTGCGACACAAGTGCTACCTAATAGTGATAAAATTTTATTATCGATTAATAAAAAAAAACAAACCGATTCGTTTTGCAAACACACATTAAATTTGTATTTAATTGTTTTTTGCCACGCTTCCCAACTTCTGTATATACAATAGTGATGTTTCTACCTTCCAATATCATGCTTCGGGTGCTTCAGCCATTTAAAGTGGAGCATGCTTCGGAGCTCCGGAGTTCCGCCCCTTATATAAAAGATTTTACGCTTATTTAAGCTTGAAAAATATTTAAAGTTACTATATCTGCATGTTTAAGATTATTTTTAAAGTTTTGAATAAGTTTTGAAAAAAATTAGCTTACAAAAAATTTCAAAAAAATAATCTATGGTACATTCCTTTATTATTCATGAAATTAGTACAAAAATAAGGCGGAGTACCAGAACTCTACTCCGGAGTTCCAGAGTTCGACTCCGCAGCTCCGGAGCTTTCGGAGCTCCGGAGTTTGGAGCTGCGAAAATCATCACTAGTATATACAATTTTGCAAATCTGATCCGATTCTGTTCTTCATTAAAATAAAATACAGTTTATGTTTTACAAGGTACCTACCTAGTACTGAAAAAACTATATTTAAAATCGAATAATAAAAAGGATAAATCGATCAACTTTAGAATAAGTAACTTAACCAGTTAAAAAACTCATTACGGTGTAATAAATTCCCGTTGACTTTTAAATAAACAAATTTGCGAGTTTTTTCTCTTTAAATAAACAAATTTGAAATTTTTTTCTCTGCCTGAGTTGACCACCGCTGGCGCAGCTCCTTCTGTGATTTTGCCCGCTAATCTACAGAAAATTTTTTGTTCGATTGTCTGAAGTTGTCAGGAGGATTTTACAAACAGAGAATTATGCACGACATATACATAAAAAGTTAAAATAACGAAAAATTGCGGTGGAACACAATATTAAACAAAACACTGAAAAATAATTTTAAATTTTTAACCTTTTAGCTCATAAGTTATAACTAACAAATTAAATTGCCAAATCAAATGATTATTATAAGACATATAATAGATTAAACTAAAAGTGCATGCATGACGCGGACTATGCATTTTAATTTCGGGCATTTACTCAGAATATCAAAATGCAGCTTAAAAAATGTTGCCCATCATCATTTCTGCGGTTTTTTTAAGCATATGTAGGACAAAGACACTGTAATTTTAACTGCTATTATACTTCCTACTCAGATATGAACTATATATTAAAAGGAACGATTAACAAAGTTTGATTTAATAAAATTAAAAAGCAATTTTTTTATAATTTTTATTCATAGTCTGTAATTAAATGGGTTAATTAAATAAAGAATAAACTATAAAAAAAACTTAATTAGCTAAACTTCATTATAAATTATTTTTATATTTTATATAAATCATCCTATATCCTAATTAGTTTAAGTCTTGTCTTTTAGCGGTTAAGATTAGCTTTAAAATTTGCATATACATCATGATCAACCGCACAATTTGTCAAATTACAAAATTGTGATTATCAATCGATTCTCCGTTGTCAGTTGTATCTATGTTCCGAATTTCAAGTCATAGTTTAGTATCGTACGGTATTTTTGTGCGGAGTTATAAAGCAATAATTTTTCATACAAAATATTGTAGGCGTAGCTTAAACCTGTGCACGATCTGGAAATGCCCCCTGAATATAAATGGGTGTCCCATACCCCCCGTTTTATTGCCCCTGCCCAAAAATAAAAAAAAGTGCCCAAAAAACCATGGCGCCATCAATATTTTTGACCTATATGACGCCATCTTCTCGAAATTTCCGCGGTTTTTATCATATTTCAATGCATTTTAAGCCATTTTAGATCTATTTTTACTTAAATTTTGCTTTTTTGGTCCTTTTTTATTTTTTTCCTTTTTTTTCTTTTTAATATATTTTTACCTTTTTTTGCTTTCTATTCTGCTTAACCCCTCCCCGTTTTGATGTTCCCTCGTTTCAAAAAAATTGCCCCCCATACTTTCCCCCTGTTTGGGAATTGCCCCCTCCCTCAATAAAACCCCGGGGAAGAGCAGTTCACAGGTCTGTGTAGCTGCAACGCCTACCAGTATTTCAAAATTCTAATAATGAATAATTTTAGAAAAAAAAATTCACAATAATTTTTATGTATGGTATGTATGTAAAATCTCACAACAATTCAATATACACAAATGTCTCGAGAAGAATTGAAAATAATTTGTATGAGACTGGGAAAAATAAGGAAAAATCTGCACAACCAGCTTTTTTAAAAAATATTTTATGTTCATGTTATTTCTGTGTATTATGGTCATGTTTGTTTCGTTAACCAACATCATATAAGAATTATTTTGAAATCTTCTCGAGACCTTTGTGTACATTGAAGTAACCGTCGTGACTCTCCGTGATTCTTTTTTTTTTGTTGGTTTGCTGAAATAAATAATTGAAATTGAAAAAAAAATAAATTGATTTTTTTTTAATTATAATATATTTATCTGTTTGCCTATTGTCTTTCTATTTTCTTCTATGGGTTTGAATTTTCTTTCTCTGCTATTAGTATTTTGTGTAGTTGTAGTGCTCGGCAACGGACGAACGTATTGTAAAAGGCGTATTCATAGGAAAAAGAATTTAATAATATGCATTTAAAGTTCAAAACTGTTTTTCGGAATTCTAAAAAAACACAATATTTTTTTTCGTTTATAATAATGTTATTAAACGATTTTTTTCGAAACTTGATTATTTAAGTTTTTGTTTATTATTTTTAATTTTCAAAATTGCAATCGATTCCAAAATTTTTAGGTATTTCAAAAGTCATTTTTTACCACAAAATCGGAATAAAAATAAATTTGGTTTCTTTTGCAGTTTGCAAGCAAGCAATAATAACTGCAAGCTTAAGCGTTTAAAGCCATTTGTCCATACAAAAAAGTGCACGCACAGACAAAGAATCAATAAAAATCTATACACACATACAATAGGCAAATTACGCCCGAATGAACCAATGATTTGTGATATTTGTCTTTGGTTAGTTTTATTTTTATTTTTAAATATTGAAATCTATTTTGATATCATAATTTTGTGTTTAGTCTGACGGCGGCGGGTACCCCCCAGTGGGGTAGACCAACGGTACCCAAATCGAGGCACCTGGTTACCCACAAATCCGGGAATCCCCGGATATGCGTCGCGCGGATCCGGGATATCCATGCTAGGGTAGATGTCTTTGTATATTTTTAATTTAAAATACTGTTTTGAAAAAATAAGAAAGCAGACTTTTCTGATAATGAAAAATGAAGATACATAATGGGTTTAGACGCCGCAAAAACTAATTCATTACATCTTGTTTATATAAAATTACCACACATTTTACAAAATTATACTTCTTTGTACTATTCGATGTCGAATTAAAATTAAATTTTTAAATCACTGTCTGACTAAATAAAGTTTTTTCAGGAGGCGGCGGCAAACCTTAAACAGACGTGGGTGGTGGCTATCCCCAGCAGAGCGGGGAGGTTATCCTCAACAAGGAGGAGGCGGTTACCCCCAACAGAGTAGTGGCGGCTACCCCCAGCAAGGTGGGGGCGGTTACCCGCAACAAAGCGGGGGATACCCCCCACAGGGTGGCGGGGGTTACCCGCCGCAAGGTGGCGGTGGTTACCCCCAACAAGGAGGCGGGGTTATCCTCAACAACAAAGCGGTGGCTATCCTCGACAAACTGGTGGCTATCCTCAACAAGGAGGCGGTGGCTACCCTCAAAAGCCGAACAAAGGTGGTGGGGCTTACCCCCGATCAGGGGGTCAGGGCCAACCATACGGAGGTCCCCAGCAGCCGGGCTATGGTCAAGGTGGTCAATCCCATCCCCAAGGACCACCCGGGGGCTACAGTGGACTGCAACCTGCAATGCAAGGTATTCTTTTGTTTTCAAAATCTCCAGCGTTTTTTATCTGTACAATTTTTTTGCGCCTTCATAAAACATTTTTCTTGTTATTCGTTATAGCCCTAAAGGTATACTGTCACTGTGTCGAAAACATTTTATAACGCAACATTGACTTCCAGAAGAAATAGGTACTTGTAAAAAGTGTGTGATTGATTGATAAGATCTTGGCTCCAGGAATTTTTGTGAAACGCATTTCTTAAACTGTGTAAAATAAGTTCAGGTATTTGTGGCTTTTTTATTGGTCTAACTGTTAGGAATCAGACAAAAATCGCAGCGGTTGTACCAACTCCAAACTGCTGTAGATTTTAGCTTTGTGTGTTTTGCTTATGTACATTCATTCAGGATGGTAACGACTGAATTTTATTTGTAGAATAAATTTAAAATAAAAAATTTGAAAAAATTGTTTTATTCTTTATGAGATTTTCATCGAACCATATATATCGCACTTATCTTTGTCGATAAAACTTATAGGCAAAACCATTAACCTATGTTCGTAGGAGAAATCATACAGATATGCAAAACATCCAACGGCGTAATGTAATCCAACATTGTACTAGTAATGCCGCTCTTACGTGATGCTTATGAATAAAGGTCCTTTGTAACGACGGAGACTTATATACTTTGTAATTATACTTTTGTTTTTTTAATTTAATTTATTTTGTGTATTCTTTCAACCGCATCAAGCCACCCCGCGCGTAAAACCTACAAAACAAATAACTTTTATTATTATTATTAATGATCAGATAACAAAATTAATATTATACTAAGCATACTCTATGCATAGTTTAATTCTACTGTTTTCATCATTACATTTTTTCTTTTCTTTTTTTTTTCTTTTTTTTTCATCAACAACATCAATTCTGCGACTTAATTGCCGCCAATATGAAATACAATTCTAACAAAATATCAACGATTATAGCTATCTGATATGACTTTAAAAGCTCAAAAAGAGCGCTTATTTAAGTCAGTTTTTAAACTTTTCTTGAATGCATCCAAAGAATCGACAGTTACTTGAGATGGGAGTAGATTGTTTCGATGTGTAACCACCCTATTTGCAAAATAAAATTTCCTTGTATTAATTCGGCTGTTTTTTATGGCCAATTTAAAGGGATGACCACGGGTGGGCTGCAGGTTAAACTTTAAAAAATCATTGGCTTGCAAATTGTTTAAGCAATGTATAATTTTAAAGCACTCATATAAATCAATTTTGTCTTTTCGGTCTTTTATACTTTCTAAACCTAGGTAATCCAGTCTTTGTTCATAACCAACAGGTACCAACTTGCATTTATAAAACAACCGTCTAGTGAAATTTTGTGCACTTTTTCCAAAATGTTTATATCATTTTGTAAATAAGGGTTCCAAACTGCACTAGCATACTCCAGAATTGGTCTAACATAGGACTTATATGCTCTGAGAAGATTATTTCTAGAGTTTGAATTAAATGTTTTAAAAATTAGTGATATCACTCTCATAGTTTTTTTGCTGTGATTTCAAAGTGTTTAGAGAAGTTCATATCATGGGATATATAAACACCTAAATTACGCACCAATTCTGTAGTTGCAAGCACGTTATTACTAAGCTTAAATTTACAAATTAACTCTTTGCTATGATTTCAAATATGAAGAACTTCACATTTATGATCTGATAATTGCAATTGCCAACTCCGTGACCAGCTGTGTATTCTATCTAAATCTTGTTGAAGTCTTAAGGTTTGAATGTGGTAATCTTTAGATGAAGATTTTACAAACAATTTTATATCATCTGCAAAGAGTCTAATTTGTGAGTACTTAACACAATCAACTATATCGTTAATATATATTAAAAAAAAGGACCTAAAACAGAACCCTGAGAAACTGAACTTTCTACAGGAAATGATTTGGATACTTAGTTGGATCAAAATAGCCCGTGTCAGCCATACGGCTTACAAATAATTATATCTATATTTCTCAGATTAATTTGCTAATTTTTTTAAATTCAATCCTTTTATGATAATTTTCTGAATTGTAAGCTTTGCAATGAAATGAAATGAAATAGTTTATTCGCACGGTATATAACAATTTAACAATTTATTGCAATGCTATCTCATTTAACTCACTTCATTTAGTAGTTAGCAAGGATGATCCTTTCTGTCGTTTTGATAAAATTAGTTTATCCAGCATACAGATGTCCATGTTTTTTTTTAATTTTAAGCCCCCTACGACACTCTCTGAGCTGTAAGCTTTTCAATGATATATCATTTAGGCCAAAATTTGTTGTAGTTAAGGAGGGAGGTTCATCCCACAGTTTAAAAAATTCGTTCTTCAACATAAAAATGTTTATGTTGATTTTTCCAAAAAAAAACAAACAAACAACGATACGCTGGATTTCCATTTACTAATATCTGTTGGTAATAAATAGCAATGACAATAGCAACAATTAGCAATAGAAATAAAATTAACTTTTAAAATTTATGGGGAACTTCCAAAGTCCATAGGGTCCCCCGTTTTTGTGCAAATGCGTTGTCCAGTCTAAGGAATTCCATGGAATTTTTTCAATTTCAACACCTTTATGAGATTCCCCGACCTGTACGCTTTGCAATGATATCTCATTTAGCCTAATTTTTTTGGTTGGGAAGGAAGGTCGTTCTCCTTTTTAGTGAAAACGCGTTGTCCAGTATAAAGATGTCCATGTAAGTTGTTTCAAAATTTTAATCCCCTTACGACATTCCCTGTGGTATAAGCTTTCCAACGACACCTTATTCACCTTAATCCGTTCGGTGGTAAGGGAGGAGTTAGGGAACACACAGACAGACAGACTCACAGACACACACACGCACGCACGCACGGACGCACGGACGCACGTACGCACGCACGCACGCACGCACGCACACACACACAGAGACATTACGTCTATTTATATATAGATTTTGTTAAGTCAGTGGAAAAGCAGAAACATGACTAAGTATTAAACGTTCGTTCGAAAGGCCTGGTTTTTTATTAATAAAAATTAATTTTAATTTTTTACGAGTGTTTTATGAGGAATTGTAGTTCGGATTCAAATAAAAATACGTTCAAAGCTTTATGGTTCTTCCAAGGCCTTTGACACCGTGTCACATCAAAAATTGTTATATAAGCTAGAAAAATATGGTGTTTCTGGTAAATTTTTAAAATAGATAAAAGAATTTTTAGTTGGGCGGGAAATTAAAGTTGTAATTAAGGACTCAGTATCCAAATCATTTCCTGTAAAAAGTTCAGTTCCTCAGGGTTCTGTTTTGGGTCCATTTTTATTTTTAATATATATTAACGATATAGTTGATTGTGTTAAGTACTCACAAATTAGACTCTTTTCAGATGATATAAAGTTGTTTGCAAAATCTTCATCTAAAGATTACCACATTCAAACCTTAAGACTTCAAAAAGATTTAGATAGAATACACAGCTGGTCACAAGACTGGCAATTGCAATTATCATATCATAAATGTGAAGTTCTTCATATTCAAAATCATAGCAAAGAGTTAGTTTGTAAATATAAGCTTGGTAATAACGTACTTGCAACTACAGATTTGGTGCTTGACCTAGGTGTTTATATATCCCATGATATGAAATTCTCTAAACACTGAAATCACAGTAAAAAAAGCTTCAAGAGTGATATCACTAATTTTTAGAACAATCAATTCAAACTCTAGAAATAATCTTCTTAGAGCTTATAAGTCCTATGTTAGACCAATTCTGGAGTATGCTAGTGCAGTTTGGAACCCCTATTTACAAAAAGATATAAACATTTTGGAAAAAGTGCAACAGAATTTCACTAGACGGTTGTTTTATAAATGCAAGTTGTTACCTGTTGGTTATGAACAAAGACTGGATTATCTAGGTTTAGAAAGATTAAAGGACCGAAGAGACAAAATTGATTTATATGAGTGCTTTAAAATTATACATTGCTTAAAAAATTTGTAAGCGAATGATTTTTTTAGTTTAACCTGCAGCCCACCAGTGGTCATCCCTTTAAATTGACCATCGAAGAAAACCGAATTAATGCAAGGAAATTTTCTTTTGCTAATAGGGTGGTTACACCTTGGAACAACCTACTCCCATCTCAAGTAACTGTCGATTCTTTGGATGCATTAAAGAAAAGTTTTAAAACTGACTTAAATAAGAGCTCTTTTTGAGCCTTTAAAGTCATATCAGATAGCTATGTTCTTTGATATCTTGTTAGAATAGTATTTCATATTAGCGACAATTAAGTCGCAGAATTGATATGTTGTTGATGAAAAAAAAAATAGAAAAAAAGAAAAAAAAAGAAAAAAAAATGAAATGATGAAAACAGAAGAATTAAACTATGCATAGACTATGCTTAGTATCATATTAATTCTGTTATCTGATCATTAATAATAATAATAAAAGTTATTTGTTTTGTAGGTTTTACGCGCGGGTGGCTTGATGCGGTTGAAAGAATACACAAATAAATTAAATTAAAAAAACAAAAGTATAATTACAAAGTATATAAGTCTCCGTCGTTACAAAGGACCTTTATTCATAAGCATCACGTAAGAGCGGCATTACTAGTACAATGTTGGATTACATTACGCCGTTGGATGTTTTGCATATTTGTATGATTTCTCCTACGAACATAGGTTAATGGTTTTGCCTATAAGTTTTATCGACAAAGATAAGTGCGATATATATGGTTCGATGAAAATCTCATAAAGAATAAAACAATTTTTTCAAATTTTTTATTTTAAATTTATTCTACAAATAAAATTCAGTCGTTACCATCCTGAATGAATGTACATAAGCAAAACACACAAAGCTAAAATCTACAGCAGTTTGGAGTTGGTACAACCGCTGCGATTTTTGTCTGATTCCTTACAGTTAGACCAATAAAAAAGCCACAAATACCTGAACTTATTTTACACAGTTTAAGAAATGCGTTTCACAAAAAATCCTTCACCAAGATCTTATCAATAAATCACACACTTTTTACAAGTACCTATTTCTTCTGGAAGTCAATGTTGCGTTATAAAATGTTTTCGACACAGTGACAGTATACCTTTAGGGCTATAACGAATAACAAGAAAAATGTTTTAAGAAAACCCAAAAAAATTGTACAGATAAAAACACTGAAGATTTGAAAACAAAAGAATACCTTGCATTGCAGGTTGCAGTCCACTGTAGCCCCCGGGTGGTCCTTGGGGATGGGATTGACCACCTTGACCATAGCCCGGCTGCTGGGGACCTCCGTATGGTTGGCCCTGACCCCCTGATGGGGGGTAACCCCCACCACCTTTGTTCGGCTTTTGAGGGTAGCCACCGCCTCCTTGTTGAGGATAGCCACCAGTTTGTTGAGGATAGCCACCGCTTTGTTGTTGAGGATAACCCCCGCCTCCTTGTTGGGGGTAACCACCGCCACCTTGCGGCGGGTAACCCCCGCCACCCTGTGGGGGGTATCCCCCGCTTTGTTGCGGGTAACCGCCCCCACCTTGCTGGGGGTAGCCGCCACTACTCTGTTGGGGGTAACCGCCCCCTCCTTGTTGAGGATAACCTCCCCCGCTCTGCTGGGGATATCCACCACCACCGCTCTGTTGAGGGTAGCCGCCTCCTAAAAACTTTGTTGATTAGACACTGATTAAAAATTTAATTTTAATCCAAGCATAGATAGTGCAAAGAAGTATAATTTTGTAAAATGTGTGGTAATTTTATATAAACAAGATGTAATGAATTAGTTTTTGCGGCGTTTATTATGTATCTTCATTTTTCATTATCAGAAAAATCTGCTTTCTTATTTTTTCAAAACAGTATTTTAAATTAAAAATATACAAAGACATCTACCTGATGGATATCCGGATCCGCCAGACGGATATCCGGGATTTCCGGATTGTGGGTAACCAGCCTGATTTGGGTACGGTTGGTTACCCCCGCTCGGGGGGTACCCGCCGCCGTCAGACTAAACACAAAAATTATTATATCAAAATAGATTTCAATATTTAAAAATAAAATAAAACTAACCAAAGACAAATATTACAAATCATTGGTTCATTCGGGCGTAATTTGCCTATTGTATGTGTGTATAGATTTTTATTGATTCTTTGTTTATTGCGTGCACTTTTTTGTATGGACGAATGGCTTTAAACGCTTAAGCTTGCAGTTATTATTGCTTGCTTGCAAACTGCAAAAGAAACCAAATTTATTTTTATTCCGATTTTGTGGTAAAAAATGATTTTTGAAATACCTAAATATTTTAATCGATTGCAATTTTGAAAATTAAAAATAATAAACAAAAACTTAATAATCAAGTTTCGAAAAAAATCGTTTAATAACATTATTATAAACAAAAAAAATATTGCGTTTTTTTTAAATTTAAGAAAAACAGTTTTGAACTTTAAATGCATATTATTAAATTCTTTTGGAATACGCCTTTTACAGGACGTCCGTCCGTTGCCAAGCACTACAAATGCACAAAATACTAATAGCAGAGAATAAAATTCAAACCCATAGAAGAAAATAGAAAGACAATAGGCAAACAGATAAATATATTAGAATTAAAACAAAATCAATTGATTTTTTTTTCAATTTCAATTATTTATTTCAGCAAACCAACAAAAAAAAAAGAATCACGGAGAGTCACGACGGTTACTTCAATGTACACAAAGGTCTCGAGAAGATTTCAAAATAATTCTTATATGATGTTGGTTAACGAAACAAACATGACCATAATACACAGAAATAACATGAACATAAAATATTTTTTAAAAAAGCTGGTTGTGCAGATTTTTTCCTTATTTTACCCAGTCTCATACAAATTATTTTCAATTCTTCTCGAGACATTTGTGTATATTGAATTGTTGTGAGATTTTACATACATACCATACATAAAAATTATTGTGAAATTTTTTTTCTAAAATTATTCATTATTAGAATTTTGAAATAATGGTAGGCGTTGCAGCTACACAGACCTGTGCGCTGCCCCTTCCCCAGGGTTTTATTGATGGAGGGAGCAATTCCAAAATGGGGGGAAGGTATGGGGGGCAATTTTTTTGAAACGAGGGAACATCAAAACGGGGAGGGGGTAAGCAGAATAGAAATCAAAAAAAAGGGAAAAATATAATAAAAAGAAAAAAAAGGAAAAAAAAGGACCAAAAAAGCGAAATTTAAGTGAAAAAAAGATCTAAAATGGCTTAAAATGCATTTAAATATGATGAAACTCGCGGAAATTTTGAGAAGATGGCGTCATAATAGGTCAAAATAGCGCCATGATTTTTGGGCGGGGAGCAATAAAACGGGAGGGTATGGGACAGTCACTTATATCCGGGGGGGCATTTCCAGATCGTGCAGAGGTTTAAGCTACGCCTACAATATTTTGTACGAAAAACTATTGATTTATAACTCCGCACAAAAATACCGTACGACACTAAACTATGACTTGAAATTCGGAACATAGATACACCTGACAACGGAGAATTCATTGATAATTCCGATTTTGTGATCTGACAAATCATGCGGTTGATCATGACGTATATGCAAATTTTATTAAAAAATAATATCTCGGCCGAATAAAATCTATATGACTTGAAATTCGGAACATAGATACAACTGACAATGGAGAATCGATTGATAATCACGATTTTGTGATTTAACCAATTGTGCGGTTGATTATGACGCATATACAAATTTTATTTTAAACAACTATAACTCGGTCGAATGAAATCTATATGACTTGAAATTCGGAACATAGATAGATAGAACTTGTAACGGTGAATCAATTGGTAGCGATGTTTTTTTGATTTGACTTTTGTGCGGTCGAGGTAAATGGGATTTACAGTTAGTATGCTTATATCGTGAAGCACAGCCATAAACACGGGAGTTACGTTTGCTGGTCTCTTAACGAACATATACACAACTGACATTGGAAAATCGATTGAAAATCACGATTTTGTGATCTGACGAATTGTGCGGTGGATCATGATGTATATGCAAATTTTAAAGCTAATCTTAACGGCCGTGGGTTACAAGACAAGACTTGAACTAATTAGGATTTAGTATGATTTAGATAAAATATACAAATAATTTTTAGTTTTAACTGAAAAGCTAAAAGTTAAACATTTTAAAAAAAATTCTTTTCCAGTGTTTTGTATTAATATTGTGTTCCACCGCCATTTTTCGTGATTTTAGTTTTTTATTAATATGCCGTGCATAATTGTCTGTTTGTAAAATCCTCCTAACAATTTCAGACAATCGAACAAAAAATTTTCTGTAGATTAACGGGCAAAATCACGGAAGGAGCTGGGCCAGCGGTGGTCAACTCTGCCAGAAAAAAAAATTTCAAATTTGTTTATTTAAAGAGAAAAAACTCGCAAATTTGTTTATTTAAAAGTCAACGGGAATTTATTACACCGTAATGAGCTTTTTAACTGGTTAAGTTACTTATTCTAAAGTTGATCGATTTATCCTTTTTATTTTTCGATTTTCAATATAGTTTTTTCAGTACTAGGTAGGTACCTTGTAAAACATAAACTGTATTTTATTTTAATGAAGAACAGAATCGGATCAGATTTGCAAAATTGTATATACTAGTGATGATTTTCGCAGCTCCAAACTCCGGAGCTCCGAAAGCTCCGGAGCTGCGGAGTCGAACTCTGGAACTCCGGAGTAGAGTTCTGGTACTCCGCCTTATTTTTGTACTAATTTCATGAAAAATAAAGGAATGTACCATAGATTATTTTTTTGAAATTTTTTGTAAGCTAATTTTTTTCAAAACTTATTCAAAACTTTAAAAATAATCTTAAACATGCAGATATAGTAATTATAAATATTTTTCAAGCTTAAATAAGCGTGAAATCTTTTATATAAGGGGCGGAACTCCAGAGCTCCGGAGCTCCGAGGCATGCTTCACTTTAAATGGCTGAAGCACCGAAGCATGATATTGGAAGGTAGAAACATCACTATTGTCTATACAGAAGTTGGGAAGCGTGGCAAAAAACAATTAAATACAAATTTAATGTGTTTGCAAAACAAATCGGTTTGTTTTTTTTATTAATCGATATAAAATAAAATTTTATCACTATTAGGTAGCACTTGTGTCGCACGAGCTGCGTTACAGTTTTTATAAGGATTGATTCGGATTTGAAAATTCGTATATGCTCTTACCTAGCACAATTAAAATTTGGTTCGGGGTCCCCCTGCGAAACTAAGTTCCTTTTAGATTAAATGCATTTCATTGTAATATTTTTGAAACTGGAAATACTACAAATATTAAAACATATATTTGAAAAAATTTTACGACTTTTTGTGTTAAATTAAAGCATTACAAAATGTTTTTTGATTAACCCAAAAAAATTGTATGTGAAAACATTACTTATGCAAAAAAAAAGTTTAAACAATAGTCAAAAGTTGAAAAAATACTTGAAATTAATTTAATATTGTTAATTAAATCTATCCGTATTCTAATAAAATTAAATAAAATTGAATTCTGATTTTGTGACCCGACCGCCTACTAAAAAATTTTGTTATGCTAGGTAGGTCCATAAAAATAAAAAGTGGGATAAAAAACAAACAAACAAACTTAGTATATTTGTAAATAACTTGTTCAGCGGCGCTGCTAAATTATTATTCCTTTGTAAACTTTTTTATCTAAAATTTTCTTTAAAACAAATAACAAATTTAGACGAGCAAGTTGTCAAAATAAATAAAAAGCTTACCACGTTAAATCCTATCGGGGCACCACCCCCACTGGGGTAACCACCACCTTGTGGCGGGTATCCACCACCTTGTTGGGGAGGGTAATTTCCTTGCTGGGGATATCCTCCGCTATTTGGATACATGATTTATAAAAAAATAACCGTAAAACTTGCGAAATTTTTTCCACACAACAGCAATATTTACCAAGTTTAATTTGCTTAGACGAGAAAGGTAAAAATTTTTAGTTTATAAATAAAATACGCGCTGTGACGAAACTCTTCACGTTATAAAACACCGCGATTTGCGCACGCATTACGACGATTGACGTTTATTTCGCTCCGCTTGCTGTAGTGTAAAACTTTTTTCTGTTCCCTTTAACATTGGCGAGCGTTCTATTACAAACACCGTGCAGCGAACGTATTTTTCCTCCGAAGAGACATAAATTTTATCTAACAAAAACACGGCTTAAAAGCAAGATTAAATAGTGGGATTTTGCTAGCCTGATGAATGGATAACCTCATTTATAAGCATCGAAACTAAAAGGTTATTTTTACAGTAAAAATTGTAAATATTCAATATTACCTACGGTAATATTGTAAAAATGAATCATTTTCTGAAACCGAGAACAAATATAGATGATTGTATAAGTTTAAAAAAAAGAAAAGTTTGGCGTTGCTTCACTACGATTACTCGTGAGACACTATTACAGATTGAAAAGTGTATTTTTTTAATCAAAAAACATTAGGTTAATTTTTTCTTGGGTGGCGCGAGCAGCACAGTTTTTTGTAATCTAAAAATCAATTTAGGGTCAATAGAACCGACGGAGCTTGGAGCCGCAAATAAAAATCGCTAAAACCTATTCTTAAGTCTAAGGCGAAGCCTAAAAAATGTCCAAAAATTTTCCGACGGCTCCGAGTTCCCTACTTGCGGCTCTAAAGACCTCGTATCATTAGAGCTGGTTCATACTTATGACAAAACGTCCTTTGGACAAAGTCCAAAGGACAATTTTATAAAAGCCAAAACGTCCTTTGGACTTTTGTCTTTGGACGAAGTATGAACGCTACTTAGAATTTGTCCTTTGGACAAAGTCCAAAGGACAAAATCCAAAAGGAAAAGTCCAAAGGACGAAAGTATGAATACATTGTCCTTTGGATTTTGTCCTTTGGACTTTTTCCTTTGGACTTTTCCCTTTGGACTTTTCCCTTTGGATTTTGTCCTTTGGACAAAGTCCAAAGGACAAAAGTCCTTTGTAGACGTCGTCCAAAAGACGTTTTGTCATAAGTATGAACCAGCCCTTACCGTACCCTTACAATCGTCACTTTCCTTCCATACTTACTTATCTATTACAACAGAGATGGACTCATACTGGTTCGTAGAAAATTGTAAAACTTTCGTAGAAACGATTTATTTGATTTTAGTGTTGTAATTATTGATTTATGAAATAGTGGTTTAAAAAATCAAAATTTTTTAACTGTCCAAAATTATTATGTTAAAATTATTAGTTTGTTTTAAGGTTTTGCTCGATTTTAGAAAAACTAAGATTTGCAATCAATAGTTTGGGTTGTTCATAAATTGTATTTGGATATAATTTAATTGCAATGATTTGCTTCCTGCAGTGATGTGCGGTTTGTAGACAGTAGTTCTGAATAAGCGTCTTTTACTGTGCGAGAGAGAGTACCAAAAAATATTGAAAAAAACCTTAATTTTCGTAGCCGACCCAATTATGAACGTGAGTGTGAGTAAATTTTGTAATTCATGCTGTTTTTTCTTCTCTGTAGGCGTAGCTGCAACGCACCTATAAAAATCTGAAAGTTTACTTCGTGGTAACAAATATACAGAGATAAAACATTATTAAGGTGTTTGGTCTGTTTTACTTAATGGGTTCTTCGGATTGTCTGTACTACGATATAAAGATTCACCATAAGTATAAAATTAACGTGACTCTGACTCAGTGTGTTTTAAAAGATAAAAATAGTCACAGTTACGAGTATTTTCAAATCAAATCAAATCAAATTGTTTATTCTAGTAAATAAACATATATTACAACAACTTCAAATCATAACAACAAATAATCACAACGCGAATCGATCACAGTTACGACAAAGAAATATGGTTACTAAGGGCGAATCAAACGTAGTTGCAATGCAACAGTGTGCTCACGTGTTCATTTAGGCCACGCCCTCTTAATATCATGACCTAATAAAGTACTTCTATAATGCTTTCTCAACACCAGCAATTTTTTGCCAATTGCTAACATTTCTAAGCACTAACATAAACCATTTATTAATAACATTTTAAATTGTGAGAGAGAAGTGATTGAAACTTGTTTAATAGACAAATTTTTCCATTTTTCAACAAATCTATTACAGAAATAAAATTTACGAGCATTTATCTTTTTTTTTTTGAACTTTAAGGTCTCTCCGGACAGTTTTCACTTAACAGCGTTCAATAAAAAAAACAGTTGCAATACAGAACAAAAATGATTTTTTTGCTTGCAAAAAATGTATTTTATTATTTATTGTAATAAAAGAGCATGCAAATATTTTTAAAGATCTAGGTAATAAATGCTATTTAAATGTTTACAAATATTTTTTTTGTTTTGAGTCTATATGATTTATTGAAACAATTATAATTAAACTGAAATAGTTAGTAATATTAAATAAAAAAATGTAAAAAGTATGTTCACAGTGGGGGTTGATCCCTTGACCTCAAAAAGTTTCACTGTGGTACTGAAAGAACTACAGGCGCTATTCGACTGCGGCACAAGCCCATCTCTTCGCCTTCTCTAAAAGTGGCTCATAAAGCCCAGGCCTTTATTAAATATAAAATATGCACACGCAACAGTACGAAAGCTATTATGCCCGTTTAAAAATCATAAATTTCAACAAAAACAGCTTACATTAGAGCGTTTTGGAGCTTTAAATTTCACCAAATTAAATTAAATCCACGTTTCGCCGCAAGTTAAAAAAAATTAACCCCCATTTTTTACGGAAAATCGTATTTTAAACCATTAATACAAAAACATTTCCATTAACTTTTACGTACGTAAAAAATGATAACAGTTCCTCTTTTCTTTATTGGAAGTGTTTTTTTAATAAATACTGAGTAGTGCATATTTTTAAGGGTTTAAAAACAATTTCGTTGCAATTTGATTTTTAATATTAAATATTTCAACCACTACATTAATATCATCAATGGGCACTTTATAATCGTGGTATTTCTGCCTTTTTAACACATTAATGTTTTGTGGAAACAATTCTGTATTTCGCGAGATCTCGTATGCCAAAAATCGCGATTTTCCATACTTAAGAAAACTATTCGGAGAGACCTTAAGCTTATATTTATGACCTCTTGTGCAATTCATATTGTATTTAGAAAATGCAATGAGATTTAAGATTTTCAGATTCATTTTAAGAAATAAGCCTTTCTTTGTAATGCTTCTAACAAATTCCACATCTTTTAAAAAAGTCTTCTAGTAAAGTTTCGCTGCACTCTTTCAATTAAAGCAATATCCTGTTTCAAATAAATATTCCTTATTACACTTGCGTATTCCAGAATAGGCCTTACATTAATCTCAAAAGCTAAGAGTAAATTTTGTACAGAGTTGGAATTAAAATTTCGAAAAGTTAGTGATAAAGATCATGAAGGCTTTTTTGTGATTATTTGAGTGTTTAGAAAAACTTAACTTTTGTGAAAAACTTAACTTTTATGAAGATTCTGTCTCATTCTGTAATAGTAACGACGTTATCTTAATTTAATTCAACGATTAAACGACCAGCACTGTACGACAGTAACATTATTTAATGTCGTCGTTACTCTGACACAAAGAGTCACAATCAGTATAAAATCAATGTGACTGTGATTCAAATTGTTAATACTATTTTTTGTTAAAGAATAAAAATGAGTCACAGTTATTTTAATATATGATACTTCTGACGTATTGTGTCATGGTAATGACGGTATGTATGACGTTTTTGCTAAAAAAATACCATGCAAATAAAAGACAATAATGGTGAGACAGTTTTATATCACAAAAATGTAACTACAAAATCACAATTAGTAGGATAATCACAGTTTAATGACAATTAGTGCGCTTCTATTTTGTTTATTCTTTAATAAGATTGAGCAATGCTTGTTTGTATTTACCACTTGTGTCGCCCTAAATATTAAAATTTTGTGTTTTTATCATGGTAAAAGTACCTTTCATAATGAAGTTGACAATATCAATATACCGTATTACTTAATAGTAGCCTAGCCCCTATTATTAGCCTACCTTCAATAGTAGCCTACCTACCCTTTTGCACTTATTGAAAAAATAGTAGCCTAGTCTCTGATAGAAGCCTAGGCCACTATTAGAAGACTGCACTCAATTTTCAAGGTGACCTGTTGCGCACACTTTATTTCAATTGTTAAAATTTGCTTTGAAAAATCGGTTGCATAAAAAGCGTAATGAAGGTTAATGAAACAAACAATGTTCATAATAACCAGCACGGTTCAGGTCATTGTCATTTGATAAAAATAAAATTTTGTTCTAAGTTTGTGGAGTATTTTGTTATCAAAAATCGTTCTTAAAACGCTATGTCTGTCGTCTGTCCAGCCGGTTATTTCTTTGTTGAAAAAATAGTACCCATAAAAAAAGCAACCTAAGCTACTATTAGAAAAAATAGGGTATTATGTTTTGCAAAAAACATATCGTTTGTGACACGAAAACATTAAAAGGTGCCACAGTATACGATGCCGCACCAAGTATAATTAAAGAAAAAGTTTTTGTCAACATTATTTTTTTAACGTTTTTTAAGCTTTTCTGCAAGTTTTTACCCTTTTTTTACAAATAAAGGGCCAGAAATTGATCTGTTGCACTATATTTGTTGCTCATTTTTTTAACACCAAAATTGGTTCTTATTGAGTAAATAGTTTTAAAAATAGCGGTGTTTCTAAAAAAATAGCTCGTTTTTATTAAAAAACCCAGTTTAAACTTCTTTTAATTTGTTTAATAAAAACAAATTTGAGTATCGAAAAAATAGTCAAAAACGGTACATCATTATGCAATATTTGAATTTTTTTGATTCTGTAAAAAATAGTCGTACATTTCAAAAAGTATTTAGAAAAAAACTCGAAGCACTGCTGAAAATTTTGAATTTTTTTTTCTGGGATTTTCACTAAATTGGTTTTATTACGAAAAGTTCTAATATTTTAGCTAAAAACGAGTATAAGTTTGAAATCTGATTTGACAAGCTTTTGAATGATTTGATTTTAAAACTATAAGTGAACATGGTTTTTTAAGAAAAAAATGAAGATTTTTCGATGTTTTAATTTTGAGTAAACCACATTCAGTCGCCCCAATGTAGCTCACCTATTAAATTATACACTCGGAAGCTTACTAACTAAATTCCAGTTACAAAATGGCGTTTTTTCTATAAATGATTATGCTTTATTTGTTCATGATTAAGAATTTACTGTCACACACAACCCACACGTCACCGATACAATTGTTTGTTTTTTTGATTGTTATACGTTCTACCCCAGTACACCATACCCAAAAATAAATTATCGCCATGTGTATCTATCATCGTGCGCTATATAATTTTTTTGGGCAGAGGTGGGCCGGCTGTAGATATTCCATATGACCGCCTAAAACAAAACCTTCTCTCTTAGATCCGTTTGTAAAATCCTTTTTCTTTATTTCGCGAAGTTGTAATTTTACAAACTGTTATTGCAAACATTGAATATCACAAACTATTTTACAATTTTTACAAATATTGAGAAACGAATGGTTTTTTTTTGTTTCACGCGCCATTTTTTAGTTTTAACACGTTGTTAGTAGGTATAATTAATTTTAATTGTTGTTAGTAAATAAAACTTGGTACAAATATGAAACAAACTTCGTAAAAAATGTAAAATAATGGTTTGAATATAACCTTTTTTTATTTTGGGTGACATTCGTACCGGTCAATAACTCGCAATACTGTTTATTTAATTTTGTTTAAAATTGTATCTACCTTCTCCAAAACAAAAAACATTAAATAAATGCTCAACTGGAAAACTATTCTATAAAACTGAAACTGCTTGCGTGTGCAAAGACTTTAACTCCTTAGTTTGAAGTCTTTAAATTTTCTACTGAGGAGATTAAGTTTTTGCAGCGCGTTATATTACAAAATGGCTGCACTTTTATTAACCAAACCAATTTCATTTCCATTTTTAAGTATATTAGTTTGTTACATTTGATTTTCTTTAAAAAATATCTTGTTGTACTTTTTTTAGTTCTTTCACTTAAAACTTTTAAAATTTGTATTTGTCAGGATATTAATGTTTCAGTTATTAACCTGCGACTTTTATTCCACTTTTAATGAACTGCGTATATGGGTAGATAGATGACATGACGATCTCTCTGGCCATACGCAGTTCATTGCACAACTATGCGCATCGCAATAATAACAGCCGGTGGCTGAAATTAAGGGTGGTCAAATTTAAGTCGGTTACCCAAAGTCACCTAAAGCTACCAGATAACCAGAATATTTAATTTTTAATTTTCATGAGCCTTTATCGATCTGATTTGATTATCACTTGCTCTGCAATCAAAATTACGAAAAAATTATCGATTGAATTGTGTTACAATTCAAGTGATTTTTTTCTAAGTTTTTTTCATGGGTGGCGCGGGAGCGCCACGCGGCGATTTAGCCCCGTGGCGCCGCGCCAACCATTATTAAAGAACGTGGGTAAATTTTGAAATTCACAACCTTCTTCTTCTTATTATTATTATTATGATTATTATTCCAACGCTTCATCCTTAAAAGCGATATTCCTCATTTGTTACTAATTGATCAAAAATAAACATGGGCTCATTAAAAAGAAGAAGGAATTACGCAACTTTCTTAGGAAGCACTTTTTCATTTAGATCCTTGTTATCGATTTATTGATCAAAATAAAAAAATTGAAAAATAGACAGATAAAAACCCCTAACCGCACAATAATAGACTTTTGGCAACAATAAGGATTGTACAGAGCAGACAACTAACATCCCCTCATAGAAACCGCACAAAAAAAGCAGACCGGTTTTAATTGGTGGCAGAAACGGAACCAGTTCCCAGCCCCATCTGCTTCAACCGCGCGGAAAACGGCGAAAACAACAGAGTACTTTTTTAATCCTTGCATGATGACAAAATTAATTCAAAGTTTGATTTATTAAAAAATAATAATAAGCGACGGTGGCGCGGGAGCGCCACGCGCCGGTAATCATCGGTGCTGCGGGGTGCCACACTGCAATTTAACCCATGGCGCCGCGCCAACTATACTTAGACATTAATTAAATTTTGTAATTCATGTTCATTATCTTCTTATTATTATTCTTATTTTTACTTTAAAAATTATTCAAGGCTAGGCTAGTTATAGTATTCAAGGCATTTTTCAAGGCTAGTTTAAATATTTAAGTAGACAAATTTTTTTAAATTATTTGATATACGTAGAAGAGCGCTGATACGTATTGTATTCTTATTCTTACGTACTGATATTGTATTCTTTAATTTTTTTGCGAATTTAAAAAATAATATAATTTGCACTTATCTTGTAAATACTTGCAATATTATCTTGTTGGTTGGTATTATATTGTTTTAATGCATTTTGTTTTTTTATTTATTAGTCACTGCAGAGTGTTGATTTTGATACCTTAAGGACTTTTTTACTTTAAAATAAAAATTTCAAGAAGCGAAAAAACACAAAATAAACCATACAAATTTTACAAACTGCTTTGAAAAAAACACAAATATCCTTCAATCGACAAGCGACTATAAAATGTGTAGAAACTACAAATAAGTTTTCAAAAAACATTGCAAACTACCATGTATAATTATATTTTTGCAAAATTAGAAATAATTCTTACAAATAGACTAATTTCGTTCTGACTCCACGCAGTTTGAAAAGTTTACCAAGTATTTTTTGAAAAAAATACAAATAAGTAGTTTAAGAGAGTTGTATCAGCACTGTTGTTGCTGGGAAAGGGTTTTAGTCAATGGCTCACCCCTTACAGGGAATTTTAGGGATTGACGTGAGGTCAGAAATATTAATATATTTGCAAAAAATATGATGCAAAATAATAAACTAAATGTTAAACAAACAAAAAATAACTTTAAATAAAATAAAATAACATTTTATATAGAATTTAATATTTTAAAATTTACATACATACTTTTTTTTGTATTGTATTGTATTTTATTTCATCTAAGCAGGGACACACATATTTTACTTGTTTCTTTGAATTTACTTACTGCGTCCTCCTTCCTTTTTTTCTTGCGGCTCCATTGTTAAAAGGATGTCAAAAAAGTGATGCAACAACTAGCGACTTCTTTTTGGAACAAACAAAAAAACCACAAAAAAATGTATTTTCAAAAATAGTATTGTCTAATATCGAATCATTTAATAATAATAATAATAACAATAGTAAACCTACTACAATAAAATCTTCCAAAGTCTTGCCATACATTTGTTGAAAGCAACTTTTAATTTGAACCATATCTTTTTCACAGCGCGTAACGACGATTCTAATTAGTTGTCTATCACTAGTTCCCAAACCCTAATAAAAAAAACAAAAAAATCCCGCTAAATTTGTATTTAAAGATTTATTTTGAAATTAATCTTTTTAGTTCTTAACCCAGCATCTCGCAATGTGGTATCTAGCAGATCCTTAAGACTGTTATAGAGTATAAATTGAGTAAGAGAAGGTTGTTAAAAAAACGTTTTATCTAAAATTTTCGGCTGATAAGGGATAAAGGATTTAGCCAAAAGCCGAATCTAACTTTTAAAGATCCGGAAGTGAACAATGGGGTGCTGCATTCTTAGTCTCCTAAAGTATTTTCTTCAGTTATAAAAAATAATTAGATTTCATCAGAATATAGCATTCGAACCCCAGAACTCTTGTATTGATGTAGCTCGTAATTATTGAGCCAAAAGTTTTTATTAGCGTGTTACTATGTTGCGTTTTATCATAAGATTAGTGATGGTGATGATAACTATCATTTGCATTGAAATTAAATGATCAGAATATAAAACATAAAAAAAGCAACTCAACGAACAAAATTACAATGTTACTTACCTTCATAGATTTATAAAGTCTTTCAGCGAAAAACGCGGGTCTATTTTTTACAACTTTAACTAATGCTAGTAGTCCGTCTCGAATATCCCCAGAAAATTCTTTTCTCACGGCGGTTTCAATGTCGTGCCTAGTTATAGCTTGATATTCCTAAAAATTTTATAAAATAAAATAACTGGCTAAAATTCGGCCAGCCTTAATTTCGGGTGTTAGTTTATTTCATGCGCAAAGTTATGAAATGATAATGAACTGCGTACGGCTAGATTAATGACATGACGATTTATCTAGGCATATGCAATTAATTTCAAAATTTTACTCGTGTCGAAAATAACAGCCAGTGGACGAAATTAAGGCTGACAGAAATTGAGTCAGCTACCCTACTTTGAACAGCGCACCGCACTAATAACAAATGTTGAGAAATTTTAATATGACCAGCTGGTAAAAATCATTCAAAATATTCTAAGACGAATGCAACAATCCCATCAGTTAGTTTGGTATGGAAGTATATTGGTTTATATTTATATCGGCGGTAAATCTTCGCAAAACAAGGCAAGGATAGAGAATAAGAATTTATTTTAAAGGTTGAATAGGCGAAACACAAGAAACTTAAAGGATTTATTATTGATTGTATAGTATTGTTGTTATAACTACAACGTGCTTAAAAATGAAAACAAAATCGCACAAAAAACGAAACAAACTAAAAGATAAAACATTATTGTAACATTAATATGTTACAAAAAGTACACGTTCATTTCAAGGTAATACGCTGTACAAAATCACGCTGCACAAATTTAGGAACGAAGAATAATAAGAATATTATTATATTTTTAAATAACAAAAAACTCAGAGTTCAAATTATCATGTCGTCAACTAGTTTTGATCATTTGGAGAATTTTAGAGCCGGGAACTTGGAGTAGTAACAAAACTTGGAGCCATCCATTTGGGAACCTAAAGTTAGTGTTGTGATAACTACTTAAGTAGTTAACTACTTAACTACCATAATTTTGGCTAACTAATTAACTACCTATTTTCTTTTCTAAAAGTAGTTAACTACCTACTTAACTACAATTTATTCAACACTGCAATTATCTAGGTCAGCTAGATTTTATTTGCCTATAAGTATTTTTTACATTAAGAATTTAAATTTTATTTTCTACTAAGGCAATTTTACTTAAAATTAACTACCTACTTAACTACCTAGTTTTAAAATTTCAAGTAGTTAACTACCTACTTACTACCTACTCTTTTATTTAACTACTTAACTACCTACTTATAATTTTAAAAGTAGTTAACTAACTACTTATCTACATACTTTGATTTTTGGCTAACTATCACAAAACTACATAAAGCCCGGGACATACTTTGTCCAAAGTGTTCAAAAGACAAAATCCAATAGTTTGATTTTAAAGGTGCGGTGCGGAGTCGAATTTTTTGTCTTCAATTTTGATAATTTTTTGTGAAAACCTTACCCCTGCCCCCAATAGCCCACTAAAGTCTTTTCAACGCAATATCCCCAGTGGTTCAGGAGTTATGACCCCCCAAAAATGGCGTTTTTCGACAATTCTGTACGTGAAAAATTTCTCAATAGGTATAACGATTTAAGTTACTAATTATGCACTCAAGAAAGCGGATACTTTTTACTTTAATTTGATACCTTGATTGTTAAAATTGGTGCAGTATTTGTCGAGATATTGCGTATCCCGTACAAAAAACCAGCAATTTTTTTGCTAAAAATACAAAGTGACGACAAAAAAGGTTTGGTAATCTTAATCAAATCACTGCCGTCGTTTGGTTTTTATGCATACGGGGTTGTTTAAAGGAGCACTGTCGCAAATAAAATTCCTATATTGCCCAAACCAGGCTCTTCGTTCAATACCACAGCAACCTAATTTAAATTTGGTTTTTGGAGTGCTCCACTACAAGTGTACCGCATTATTAAATTTTAACTAGATCGGTTCAGTATTAAAGGAGCAGTCCGATTCGGGGTATATAGGAAATTGATTAGGAAAGTGTCCTTTAAATATGAGCATGGTTTACATTACATTACACTCAGCTGATTGGACGTTCAGGATAATGTTCAGTTCAGTTTTATAGGCAAATAAAATTTAGCTGACCTCGATAAGTGCAATATTTAATCGACTATTTAACAACAAAGCCATTCAAAATTTTTTACGAAAGCGGTTTAATAATGAAGATCAAAACATGTTTTTAATAATTATTTATAAAATTACTTAATGTGGAACTTAAATGCAAATTTTTTAAGGACTAAAGTTGATTATTTTTTGTGTATTTTGTGAAAAGGTGGGATTAAAAAAAATTCTGTGTTCTTATTTGTTTAAAAAAACACGTCATAACCCCAGAATTTTAATTAGGTCCCCTCATGTCTGCAAAATAATTTACGAAGTCAGCCAGATATAATTCAACCATTGTACGTTTAGCATTTTTTGCGCGGTTTCAAATTTAAGGTGCAATATAGGAATTTGATTCATAAAAAAATGGTCTTTTAAGATGTAACCGGTCTATAAAATTAAATAATCAATAAAATGTACTCTAAAAACAGCTTGCAGTTGAGCAAAGTTTTGAGCGCACATTATAGCATTAAATGTTGGTTCATCTGTTCCAAGCCTTTTTTCGCCAGCTTCGTACAGTCTCTAAAAATATAAAGATTGTTATTTTCGTCACTATGATGTTAATCCATTTATTCATCTATCACAGTGATATTAGTAATAAAGATTATTAACATCACGATAAGCAAGACTAATATATTTCATCTGCTAAGTACTGCAGGTTGTTGTTGTCAAAGCCAGGCAAGTGTGTCCAGGAATGTTGCTACATCTTTTGGTCGTTCTTAAAGATCGCAGGGTAATCACAATGGTAATTAATGGGACAAAGATAGTGGATGAATCATTGGTTGATGAATGGGTGGATGGGTGGATGGGTAGATGGATGGATGAATGAATGAATGGATGGATGAATGAATGAATGGATGGATGAATGAATAAATAAATGAATGAATTGATGGATTAATGGATTTATGTATAGATGGATAGATGAATAGATGAATAGCTGGATAGATTAATGAATCGATGGATGGATTAATAGATCGATGGATGGATGGATGGATGGATGGATGGATGGATGGATGGATGGATGGATGGATGGATGGATGGATGAATGGATGGATGGATGGATGGATGGATGGATGGATGGATGGATGGATGGATGGATGGATGGATGGAT
>JASAMX010026188.1:32500-34068 GCA_030248175.1 Microlaimidae sp. YZB2_3
ATTGTTGCCCATTTTTTAAAGCTTTCGAACGGTCGCCAGTCATAATTCATCCAAGAATATGGGGTAAATTGTTGAGCCACTCGCTTAATTTTACCACTAAAATGTAACATTTTACAATCAAAAGTGGATGATGATCCGTTTGTATCATATCTACTGAAGTTAAGTACACCACTTAAGGTGGAACACTACAGAAAAAACCGCACAAACTTTGTACAGTCGCTATTCATTACAGCTGTAACCAATTTTTATAAACTACATACTGTATTAATCTTCATGTCCTGAACATCATTTTTTATATTTTGATAAAACATGAAAATTAAAAATAAGCTGTGGGAATGGTCCACAAAGGGGATTCCGACGAATCGCAGGTTTTTTTTCACAAAATGACATATAAATTTTTTTGTGCGTGTCGATTTTAAAAATTTTTTGTACGTAATTAGAAGTCGAGTAGATAAAACTTTCCTGTTGTTTTCAGCGAAATCGTATAATAATAACCCGAGAAAACCCGACATTTTGAAGAGCTTTTTGAGAAAATTTTATTAACTTTGGAGACTAATTTCTCAATAGATCTCTATACGATTTTTAAATAAACAACGCCAATGTTTCTAGCTCGTTGAGTTCTCCAATTTTATATATAGCTTGTTAAAATCAGTTTGTAAACAAATTTTCATAATTTTGCAATGGATGAATACGTAAAATAACAAAAAACTATTAAGGTGGAACGATACAGTTGGGATACCCTGTCGGTTTTTGTGTATAACTCGTGCCGTACGAAACGAATAAAAATAAACTGTATGTTGTAAGAAAGGGTATTTTTTTCCGATCAGTTCGGTATCCTTAACATTTTTGGTGGACTATTCCACGCCGAGAAATGCTTCATTGAAAAAAGGCATTTTAAAACAGTTTTTCCCAATTTAACAGAACCAGAGTTAATATTAGCAAGAATATATAAAACAAGAGAATGTCCGACTGTACGCTAAATTTTCGACCAAAATTTTGCGAGAAAAGTCGCACTTTCGAATTAGTGTGCGACTTTTCTCGCAAAAATCCGCCATTTTCTGCTAGCTTTCCCGCGCTGCGATTTTTAACACAGTGTTAGTTTTCTCGCAGTGGGGACTGCGACTTCTTTCGCACTCTATACTGCTTTATTCGCACTGCGATTATTTTCGCACTGCGAGTCTGCCTGCACAACAAAAAAAATAAAAACAAAGCGGAGCAAAAATTTTGTGTTTAAATGAGTAAAAGTCGTTTTTTTACCTTAAGATGTTAAAAAATTTTAGTTTTAATGAAATAAACTAACTTTCCAACATTTTAAAATTAAATAAACAAGTTTCGAAGTGTTTTACTCCATTGAAAATGACTACCAGCGTCTGTATTTTTTTTCTTGCGCAGCTAGACTCGCAATGCGAAAATAATTGCAGTTCGAATAAAGCAGTATAGAGTGCGAAAGAAGTCGCAGTCCCCACTGCGAAAAAACTAACACTGTGTTAAAAATCGCAGCGCGGGAAAACTAGCAGAAAATGGCGGATTTTTGCGAGAAAAGTCGCACACGATTCTAAAAGTGCGAC
>JASAMX010026190.1:0-18029 GCA_030248175.1 Microlaimidae sp. YZB2_3
AAATCAAGCGATAAGTTATATGTTATTGTACTCGTTTAGTTACGTATACTTATAAAATACAAAAAAATTTGCAAAGTATACAAAAATAAAGTTAGAAAGTTAACACTAATAAAGAAACAAAATTTTAAATTCTGGGGGTTTAAAGATTTTTATAAATTTGTTAATAGTAAAATCAAAACAAAAGAAACTATCCCACCAATTAAAAGAGATGATGGGACATTTGTAACTGAAGACTTTGAAAAAGTTGAACTTTTTGGAAATTATTTTGCTTCTGTTTTTACTGATGATGATACTTTGCCAAATTTTATTCCACCAAACATTGGAAAGTTGGACAACATGGTATTAACCACAAAAAAGGTATTTAAGGCCCTAAAAAAGCTCCCAAACAAATTGTCTCGAACACCTGACAGTTTTCCAGCTTACTTTTTAAAACGCTTGGCTAAAGTTATTGCTGAACCTTTGGCAATAATCTTTCAGATGTCTTTTGATTTTGGAGAATTACCACTTGATTGGAAAATAGCTTTATTAAACTTACTGTTTTAAAAGGCACTAAAAGCCTAAAAGAAAATTATCGTCCAATTTCACTTACATCTTTTTCTTGTAAACTAATGGAACAGCTTGTCAAAGAAGAACTGCTTGTCTTTTTTCATATCATTTTGTCAAGGTTTCAACATGGTTGTAAGGCAAAAAGTTCTACAATAACACAGCTGTTGGAAACTTTTAATGAGTGGACGCTAGCACTAAAAGACAAATTTCTAATTGATGTCATTTACTTGGATTTTGCCAAGGCCTTTGACACCGTGTCACATCAAAAATTGTTATATAAGCTAGAAAAATATGGTGTTTCTAGTAAATTTTTAAAATGGATAAAAGAATTTTTAGTTGGGCGGGAAATTAAAGTTGTAATTAATAACTCAGTATGTATGAGTGACATCACTAATTTTTAGAACATTCAACTCAAACTTTAGAAATAATTTTCTCAGAGCATATAAGTCCTATGTTAGACCAATTCTGGAGTATGCTAGTGCAGTTTGGAACCCTTATTTACAAAAGGATATAAACATTTTGGAAAAAGTGCAACAAAATTTCACTAGACGTTTGTTTTATAAATGCAAGTTGTTACCTGTTGGTTATGAACATAGACTGAATTACCTAGGTTTAGAAAGATTAAAGGATCGAAGAGACAAAATTGATTTATATGAGTGCTTTAAAATTATACATTGCTTAAACAATTTGCAAACCAATGATTTTTTTAAGTTTAACCTGCAGCCTACCCGTGGTCATCCATTTAAATTGGCAATGGAAGACTGCCGAATTAATGCAAGGAAATTTTCTTTTGCAAATAGGGTTGTTACACCTTGGAACAATCTACTCCCATCTCAAGTAACTGTCGATTCTTTGGATGCATTCAAGAAGAGTTTTGGAACTGACTTAAATAAGAGCTCTTTTGAGCCTTTAAAGTCATATCAGATAGCTATGTTCATTGATAATTAGTTACAATTGTGATTCATATTGGCGGCAATTAAGTCGCAGATTTGATGTTGTTGATGAAAAAAAAAGAAAGAAAAAAAAATAGAAAAAGAAAAAAAATAAACACAATGAAATGATGAAAACAGAAGAATTAAACTATGCATAAACTATGCTTAGTATGATATTAATTCTGTTATCTGATCATTGAAAAAAAAAAAAAAAAAAAACTAAAACTTTTTAGGTTTGGAGAGTTTATACTGTCGTAGTGCTGTGTTGATATAATTCTCTTTAGGTGGCGGAAATCAAAAATTTGCATAAAATTTATATGCAATACTGCGGCGGTCTAATGTTCGGCGGTCTAATGCTCGGCGTTCAAGTGCGCGGCGTTCTAATACTGGCGGTCAAATGCTCGGCGATCAAGTGCTGGCGTTCAAATTTCCGGACACCCGTAATAATACTAACAGTTTAAATCCCTTATTTTTAAGTACAATTAATTAAAATAAAATAGTTTTTTTGATAAATCTTAAAGAAAAACACGTTAATTAAATTTTAGATTATTGCGAAATAATCGAAAAAATTGAAATTTAAAGTATCGAATTGCGTGCGTTTTTTAGAATTTGCATATGCCAATTATTTTAATTTGCATATAGTCGGCCCCTCAGAATGTATGATTTGAAACTATTTTTTGTTTATCATTTTTAGTTGTACCGATGTCTTTTTAAAAAATAGCATATGCAAAATAGCATAAAAAATTTTTAAATTCATTCAACATCCTGAAACCGTCGGCAACTTCCCGACGGTTTTCAGTACAACACTATGCTATTTTGCAAATAATTAATAATAATAATATTAATAATCCAAATTTTAAGGTTGATTTTGCGTAAATAATATATTTTATCTATATTCTTCATGCCGACAGTTTGTTTTAGGTATTAATAGCAATACGTAGTTTCTACGTTCAGTTAGGTATTGTTATTTGATTTTTTGTGACATTTGTAGTGCATTTTACATTGGACTTTCACCACGTACCCTTTCACAACGTCTTTCAGATCACGTATAAGAGTAGCAAAGAGCAGTGCAACGGACTTCTCACTTTCATCACTTTTTTTACATTCAAGAAATAATGGACATAATTTTAGTTTTACAAAGATTCTGACGCGTGATAATAATTATTTTGCTCTTCGTTTTAAAGAAGCTTGTAAAAGAAGAAGAAGCTTTTATATCAGCTAATAAGGACAATAACGATTTTCTAAATATTCATAGTACCGAAATATGTAAATTAGTACCGGATATATATAAAGTTTTATTGCAAAAATTTAAATAGTAAAGCGAGTTTTTGAACTTATAAAATTTTTTATAATTTTTATAATTTTTATATATTTTAATATTTTTTCTCATGTTTTAGTGTGTTTTTAATTCAAAAAATTATATATTCTTTCTTTATTTCTTTTTTTTTAGGTCCTCCGTACCCAGAGCCTTATAGCGACGTTCCGTCCTCCTTTGTGACAAGGTCCTGTCCCCTACATTTATTTGCCCCGCTCCTCTTCCTATCCTGGGAAAAGAGGGGTTTTCTAAGGTATTTTTAGTAACCTCACCTTGGGAGTCTTACGTCCTATTTCCGAGGTGGGGGGTTTCTTCTATAAATACAGCTGACTCAGCTGGAAACCTCGTGATTCTGACAAGGGCCAAGTTAAAGCTGGCTGTGCCAATGGGTCACGACTGGGTATAGGGTATTGTGCGTGCTTTGGGTGTGCTTTGCCCTGCGCAGCCCCCTCTCCTGGTTGTAGAACCAGGGGTAACAGGTGTTTTGACCCAGTCTGGCCATCCACCAGGGTTCTTTCTAACCCTTTTCCCCTAAACGGATTCTGTTCCTTAGATTGAGTGTTCGATTTTAAAAGTTCCATAATTACCCAGTTCAGTTCCAGAGGTAAATTTATAATTCAAAGATTTTTAATTATTTACTTTTGGACTATCCACGCTTTGCGAGGTAGATCCACACTCTTCTCCGATTCTCGGCTGGTTTTCAACCAGTCCACTTCTCACACACTAAAAACAGCCCACAATTAGTATGGGATATATTAGTCCAAAGGATACATGGATTAACTTTAGCAAAACTTCAAGTGAATGTATTCGCCACAATAGAAAAAATTTTACAATTACGTAAAAAGAATAATTACAACAAAATTATGGAAATAAATGTATTTCCACTCACCAGGAAACTGTTTGCGGTGCGCTGAAAGATCCTGGGTTTTCACCAGCTTTGGCCAGCAAGAAGCCTAAAGACTGTGAAATGTAAGTTTCTTATGGAAACTTTTTGCAGCACTAATAAATATTTTACAACTATAAGCAATTATTTTAAAGGATTAAAATAAATATAAATGATCAAAGCGGAATTAAAATATATTCCACTTACTCAAGCGAACCAAAGAGACTTTGAGGGTTTACACTGTCCCACAGTTCAGACGAACAAGGTGAAGTGGGGGAAATCCTCAACGCCTAAAAATATATTCCAAAATATATTCTACTCTGTTTGGAAGCACTTTGTCCCAAACATATGTATCAATGTACATTTTAGCAAATATGTTACTTTCTGCTAAATACATAACTAATATTGAACGGCTTCACACAGTTTATGGCTTACCAAATTTTTAGCAAATCTTAACAAAAATTTGAGATAGCAACACGCCAGGCTGTGGCCACTTAGTTGACGTCTACTGCCCAGAAAATGTTTATGGCGTCTGACTCGTCTACGCCTAAACTCAGAAATGTTTACTTAAGGAGATTTGTAGTTTTTCAGTTAAACTACAGTAATTAAGTAAAAACGTAGAACACGATACTAATTTATGGCGTAATAAGTAATTATTAAGCCAACAACAGCTTACCTGATTTGTACAGAGGTAGGCTGCGACGCGTTTCTACCATCGACTGAGCTGGAACTGCTTAGATTACCCTGGCAACGTAGCGGTTGTCAAAATGCCGCTGAACAGACTGTATGGTCGATTTTTGTCCAGTTACCAGGATGACAGGTTACCCGCCTAAACAGATAAACCACACTTTTTGATAAGTTGACACGTCCACGACCGCGCCAAGTTACCAAATCGATTAAATCACGCGAGGGTGGGTTTCCCTTGCTACCTCACACTCTTAACTGTCCACCACACCAATTTAGTGCAAAAAAGGTATTTGTAGGGAGAAGAAAGAAAAACTTCCCAATGGCGACTTTTTGAAAAATTTGGCTTTGAGAAGCCCAAAACAAAATTATTTTTGAAAAAAGTCTGGCAGATTCTTAAAGAATCGTGCTAATTGTCCCTTGACGTTATTTTTACAACAATCGCCTCCTAAGCCTAAATGCCAACACTACAAAACCAAAAACTGTCACGTTCAGTTCGAAATTGTTGGACTAAAAATTATGTGACGCCCTTGGATTTTACATTTGCGCGTGGTTGTGTGGCATATAGATTTGTGACTGTATACTATGTCCATAGGTTTTTTGTTTCATTTGCTTTAAAAATAACAGTGTAAATTTACTGATTTTTTTAATGGAAATAAAACGATTTTCGGTCGGTTAATATTTATTACAAAAAGAATCATAAGTTTACGTGCAGATGGTAGCAATTCACCCAATTTTACAATCGTACTAGGAAAATAACAGAGTAATATAAAATATAAAAATACAGTGAACAATCGTCGATAATGATTGATTGGAAGAACCAGAAAATTACATATTAAAGTTAAAAATTAAATTCAATTAAATATAAATAAAGTCAGACGGGATTCGCTTGCTGAACTTTGTTCAAAGCAGGGCTCGAATTTTCAGAATCAATCTCAAAATCTGAATTAACTCTTCTGGACCTCAAAAAGTCACCAACTGATTGCAAAACTTACTTTTTTCTCTCAGAGTTTTTCTCTCAAATTGATGCAAATAAATTTTTATAATTAAATGATTAAACTATTTTGGAGATCTTGGTCCAAACGACTCTCAGGGTTGGTCAGCTCTAGCACACATCCTAGCTCTAGTACAACATCCTGTGTTTCCTTCATCATGTGTCTTTTTCCTTAATTACACAAAGACTACTCACGCTTTAGAATGTACGCAGACTCATTATGGAGAATCACAACGGTTAATTCAATGTACACAAAATTCTCAAGAAGAATTCAAAATAATTTGTATGAGACTGGACAAAATGAGGAAAATGCAAAACCAGCTGTTTTTTAAATTATTTTTGTGTACTAAGATTGTGTTTTTTTGTTAACCAACATCATATGCAAATTATTTCTAAATCTTCTCGAGAGTTTTGTGTACATTGAATTAACCGTCGTGACTTTCCATAGAATCTCAATGGTGCGGACCGTGTCGTAGCCCTTATTTCTCAACTGTCCAATCTTAACTCATAAAATACAAAATATAATACAAAATAAAATTACAAAAAATACATAAAATACTATAAAATATATTAAAATTACAAAATATGTTTCTTTATTTGAAATACAACAAAACATACAACAATAGTCAATTAAATATTCCTCCCACATATGATAATAATTTGTTTTTACATTGATCTAATTACACAGCACTGTTGCATTTTTTCATCTAATGAAATGTCAATCGAAAAAAATTATACTCACAGCAATCTTTGACAAGCGCAAAATCGCACTTTTTCAAGTTTATAAGTATTTTTTACACTTATAAATGTAACGTTTTAATGAAAAAGTGGCGATTTTGCGCTTGTCACAGATTGCTGTGAGTATTATTTTTTCAGTTGACATTTCATCAGACTAAAAAAAATGAAACAGTGCTGTGTAATTAGTTCAATGTATAAAGAAATCATTATCATATGGTAGAAATTTTTATTCAGTGTGCAGCTGCCCAAATCAAATGCAAATTTCCTATAGTCCACATAATGTCCATCTACTCTCTAAAAAGTGGCCCTAAAAAATTCGTTGAAAAAATAGTCGTAAATCACATTTTGATTAAATTAACGAAATAAGTAGGTTAGAAAAGTGTTGCTATAATATTAGTTGATTGAACGAAAAAATTCGTAAAATTAACTTAGAAAAATCTCGTTAAAATTGATAATTGCTCTTTACATATTAAACATACAGTTTTGTCTCGTGCGGCGGTTTTTTTTTATAATTAGGTTTACCACTAGTTTTGTTTGACTATTTATATAAATATATTCTACGAAAATAATCAAATCCTATGTGTAACTGAAGTCAAATTCTTTCAACCTTTATTGTTTTGTTTTATGTTTATTAATAACAAAAATAATTGTTTTAAAACCAAAAATAAAATTCGACCAATTTAATCCGACTCTTTTTAAAGTTTCAATATTTACCACGGGACGTTTCCTTTGATTTTGTTCTAAATATACCAAACTTGTGAGGATATTTTGTTGGAAATATTGGAAATTCTTCGCTATTGTTAAAACAAAATTACTTTGCAAAGAAAAAACTCCAAAGACGCTGATGATTTCTATGGAATTAAAATGGCAGAAATTGCTTGTGTGTGCACTGACTTTAAATCCTTAGTTTGAAGTGTGTAAAATTTTCTGCTAGGGATTTTAAGTTTTTGCAACACTTATTTATTTTTTTTTAAATGTGAAATCTGCACTTTCGTTTACAAAACAAATAAAGGAAGGACAGACTAAGGTAAGAAATGTTTTGTCTTTTAATTAAAACAATCTTATATTTGAAAAGTAACCATAAATCACTTTTTTCTTCACCCTTAAAATGGTTAAATAAGAAAAAATATGAAAAAATGTTTGGCCGAAGAAGGACTTTTCTTCTCGCCATCGCGCTGAAACTAAAATAAAAGTAAAATTTGGAAGTTAAAACTATTGTTTTGAATTTTTAATTTATTATGCTTGTTAAGTATTATAAATTGTTGCTTCATGTAAACCTATTCTATGCATCCTTTAACCGGAGTTTTATCGGAAAAATTTTATTTTAAGACGGGAGTTTCACTAATTTTTTATTAAGCCTTTAATAAATAAAAAAATCGTAAAAGTTACTAATTAAGTGAGCGGATCCTTTCCCGTTAAAAAATTCGTAGAAACTTACTAATTTCTACGTTATATTAACCAATCACATTTAAGAGAGTAAGACTACTCCACATCTTTTCTGTCTAAACATACACCCGGGTAAAAATCGCCTTTTTTCCTGCTCTATTTTTAGAGCATTTTTTAAGGGTAGCTTACACGTCAAAACCGCACAATTTTAATTCATTCCTTTATGTCCCCATACTTACTAAGTCAGCCAGATACTAAAACATAACTTAATTTTTATCCTATTAATTTTTGCCCAGCGTAAAATTTTTATTTTGTATTTTTTGTTATAAAATGAGCACAGTCATATGTTATAGATAATTTTCAGTTATCTTAAAAAGATTTGCTGTTGGCCTATTTGAATGAATTCATTATATTTTTATTTTGAAATTTAGGTTTTAAACACAGCAAAAAATCCGTGTTCATTTACGTCCAGAAAACATTGTGAACAGAAATGCTTTCGAAAAATGGTGAGAAAAAATGTTGGTTGTACTCCATTTTTCAATCGTGACATTACAAACCGATTGGAAAATCAGACATTTTGTTCAGCAATTGATTACAAAAATTATAGACATCAAATAATGGTGTTTTATCGCATAAAATTAAAAAAACTTTGAAAGAAAGCAAAAGATATTAAACTAAACAAAAAACTAAAATTTTGAATTTTCAGAATTGTGTCATATTATTTGCCAAAAAGCCAATTGAAATCACCAACTAGTTCAAGCTTTGTCTTAAAACCGGCGAGCGTGGCTTTTTCTAGTTTAAATCTGTTGTAATTCTTTTTTTCTCTATTAAAATTTTTTGATGTCTTTACTATTTTTTTAGATTTCTAGATAACTAATAAACAGAACAATGATATTAAAATGACTGAAGAAACACCTATCATTAAAACAAAAAAGTTTAAAAAGGCTATGAAAGAAGGCTATTAAAAAGGCTATTTAAAGAAAAATAAAAAATTTCTACAAAACTTGATTTGCATTATATACATTTTTGAATTTTATTAAATATTACATTACATTTTTGTGAAAAATATATACACTGTAATAAAAAAATGCTAAAAACATAATTAAATTAGTATAACAGAACTAACTAAATGTATATCTTTCTAACATCTAGCTCGGACTTTTCTGTCTCATTGTAAACTTCGGTCATCATAGGTATCAAATTTATCTAAAAAAATCTAAACAATATTACTTGTTTATAAAAAAATAGAATGGCAATGATTGGCAAAGCAAATTAAAGCGATTTTAATGCCACTAATATCCACATACCAGAATTTTATAAAAATTAAAGGACAAATTGTATAATTGTTTGGGTATAAATCTAGTTAAATATTGCTTTGATTTTTATTATTTTTGGTCCTACTATTTCTATCATTTAACAAATAAACCAATCTCGTATGTTTTGCTTATAGTTTATAAACAAAAAATAACAAAACATTTGTTAGATAATAAAAAATGTAAATAAATTTTATTAAATATAAGAAGAATTATAAAGTGATATTTCTATATCAAATAATAAAAAATCTATAACTTCTTTTAATAGATTTAAAGTGTAATTAAAATTCACCAACTTTATTTCTGTATATCTAAATTTTTTTCAAATTATTTTTTTCTAGATTATCAATTGATTCTTCAATGTCAGTTGTATATATGTTTGTTAAAAGACCGGCAAACTTAACACTCGTGTTTTTGGCTGTGCTTCACGGTATAAGCTTGCTAATTGTAAATCCCATTTACCACGACCGCACAAATGTCAAATTAAAAAAAAACATCGCTACCAATCGATTCTCTGTTACAAGTTCTATCTATGTTCAGAATTTCAAGTCATGTAAATTTTATTCCGCGGAGTTATAACTGTTTAAAAAAATTGCATATAGGTCATAATCAACCGCACAATTTTTAAGATCACAAAATCGTGATTATCAATCGATTCTCAGTTGTCAGTTGTATCTATGTTTCGAATATCAAGTCATATAGATTTTATTTGGCGGGGTTATAATTGTTTTAAATAAAATTTGCATATATGTCATGATCAACTGCGTAATTTGTCAGATCATAAAATCGTGATTATCAATCGATTTTCCGTTGTCTGTTGTATCTATGTTTCACATTTCAAGTCATATATATTTTATTAGGCTGAGTTATAATTGTTTTAAATAAAATTTGTATATACGTCATGATTGACCGCACAATTTGACAGATCACAAAATCGTGATTGTCAATTGATTCTTCATTGTCTGTTGTATCTATTTAGAAATATTTTTCAGCTTGTGATATATAACGTTGCATAACTTAACAGGGGTAGTTTAATTTCAGGTCATAAAATTTCAGATGTTCCAAATTTCAGGTCATAAAAATTTTATTCGGCCGAGTTCTAATTGTTTCAAATAAAATTTGCATATACGTCATGATCGTGATTGTCAATTGATTCTTCATTGTCAGTTGTGTCTATGTTCCAAGTTTCAAGTCATAAAAAATTTTTTTCGGCCGAGTTATAATTGTTTCAAATAAAATTTGCATATACGTCATGATCGACCGCACAGTTTGTCAAATCACAAAATCGTGATTATCAATCGATTCTCCGTTGTCAGTTGTATCTATGTTTAGTATATCAAGTCATATAGATTTTATTCCGCCAAGTTATTCAAAATCAAAGGAAGCGTTAAGAAGTTACTCACTTACTTACTTACTCACTTACTTATTGAACAGAAAAGGCCCACGGCCGCGGAAATTCTCACAAATCACATTTATATGGTGTTTAAATTTACTTACATTAAGCTAATATGTTTTTGGAGCTAAAATAGCAAAAAAGGTCTTTTCACTTGACTCAGAAAAAATTACATACCCAAAAGTACATTGTTACCGACAAAGACAACGCATACTTTTCTCATCAACTTCCACAGTAGGTTTTAAAATAAAATACAATTTGAAATATTTTTTTGCTATTTTGTTACTAATTTTAGCGATTTTAACGTTCTCAAATATATGCCACTGCCAGATTGTATTATTACTTTTTTCTTGGTTAATTGTAAAATATACTAAAATTTAATTGATTATTAAAAAAATGATTGTTACCTTTAACTACTATATTAAATCAGATCTTTTGTGGTACAATAATGTTTATTATTTTAAGATTAAAAAATACTTTTATAGGTCAAAAAAACCCTAAAAAAACCCCAACCCCAAAAAAAACTCCTCAAAAAACTCAATCGGTCAGAAAAAAACCCTAAAGTTAGGGAGAAAAACCCCAACCTGGAAACACTGGCGCCTAGATTATTGCGCTGGCGCCTAAAAACTGGACGCTAGGCGCCAGCTGGGTCTGGCCCAATTCGCTCCGCACAATTCGCTCCGGGCCCAATTGGCTCCAGGAATAATTCGCTCTGGGCCCAATTCGCTCTGGGAACAATTCGATCCGGGCCCAATTCGCTCTGGAAAAAACTTGCAAACGCATTTCCAACAAGCGTATAAATTAATTATCATTACGTACGCTATGTAAACTAAACATATTTAGGCTTAGGCTTGGGTTTAGGTTTAGGTTTAGGTTTAGGTTTAGGTTTAGGTTCAGGCTTAGGCTTAGGCTTAAGCTTAGGTTCAGGCTTAGGCTTAGGCTTAGGCTTAGGCTTAGACTATTAAAAGTAAAACTCTGTTGATAATCAGAAATGCGTTTGCAAATTTTTTCCGGAGCGAATTGGGCCCGGAGCAAATTGTTCCCGGAGCTAATTGGGCCCAGAGAAAATTGTTCCAGGAGCGAATTAGGCCTGGAGCGAATTGTGCGAAGCGAATGGGACCCGATTCGCGCCAGCTGATGGGTGACGTGCAAAATTGCCATAAAAGTAGTGTTAAATCCCCATGAAAAAACTACCCATAATGTAGTGCTAATTCACCATAACAATCAGAAATGCGTTTTCAAACTAAAATTTCTTTAAAATACTTAGTTTTAATCATGAAAGCATAAAAAATAAGTTAATTTTTTCCTAAGTTTAAGCCAAACCCTAAAATTAGGATAAATTTTATCATGATAAATTTTATTTGTATTTTCCAAACGTCAAAATTTAATGCAAACGCATTATATTTATGGTGAATTGACTTGACACCACTCCACGGTTATTTTGTCACGTTTATGGTGAATTCAACCTTTGGTGAATTTGTCCATGGTGTTTTTATACCGCCCCAGCTATCGCCTAGACGCTGCGTCCATGACGTATGGACATCTAAAAACAGAATAAAACCCCCAAACTGCATAAAAAACGCGCATGGGGGTTATTTAATCAGTTAATCAAACAGGGGCGGGTCCACTACTGGAATGTTAACTAATGGCTAAGTTAACTGTTTACTAAAAACAGCTTTTATTGCTTGAATTTTGCTTTCTTTCTCTGGTAAAATTTACAATTTTTTGGTTTAAAATGAAAAACATTATTTTTTTTAATAATCCGCTAACTTAGCCAGTTGCTAAAATGTTGTTAGTGACTGGCTCCAGAAAACCCTCCTCTCAAAAAAGAAAAAAAAGAGACAAATTATATGACACCATTAAACAAAAAAATTTTATTTTTCCTAAACCTAAGAAAAACCCAAAAAAATCAAAAACTTTATTATGATAGTTTTGTTAATTAATGGTGTCTTTTTTGAAAAAAAAATATTTAATTTTAAAAGTTTAAAAAATAAATAAATGGTTTGTTTTTTTTGAAATAAAAACTAAAAAAGCAACTAAAACCTACTAAAAAATTTTGAACCAACCTCCCAAAAAACATAAACCTTACCATACTATTAGGAATATTACCACTGCAGAAAGATAAACATTTGCATATTATTATAACTTGAGGAATCCCCTATAACTTGAGATTAAATAGAGTAATAAACATGAAATTTAGTAGAAATGTGTAAATAATAATGAGCTATTGATTGATAATACTAGTTTTGTCGCGGCGCTGCTGCGTGGAGCGCCGTGGCGTAAGGGGCATGAGGGAGCAAAAAAACTAAAATAATCTCACTTATGCACATTGAATCAGCTATAACTTTAGATTAAGTAAACTAATAGACATGAAATTTTGTACACATATGTAATGGATAAGGCGCTATCGATTGGTCATAGTAATTTTGATGCGGCGCAAAGCGCTGCGGTGTGAAGCGCCGCCACGTGAAAAAAACATGAATAACTACACACTAAATTGACCTATAAGCATGGAATTTGGTGATCGATGATGGGCTATCGATTGGTATTATTATTTCTGCTGTGGCGTAAAGCACCGCCACATACCTAACGCACTGCTGCATGGAACGAATCAGCTATAACTTTACATTAAATAGACTAATTAACATGAAATTTAGTAGACATGTGTAACTGATGATGGGCTATCGATTGGTGATATTGGTTTTTATGCAGCGTCAATTGTGAAACTTATAGCTGATGTTTCCACGTGGCGGCGCATTAGTCATGTGGCGACGCTTCACGCCACAGCAAAAATATTATAACCAATTGATATCCCATCATTCATTACTAGGGGGAGGCGGGCTCCACCCTCCATCCCCCAAAAAAAATTTCAGGGGGGATTTCCTCCAAAATCCATCCCCCCAAATAAAACCCTGGGTGGTACGTCCCTGCAACAATTGTAAAAAAGACTACTAAGGCTTCACTTAAATTGATACATACAGCCAACTACATGGTTGAGTTGTACTATTTTAGTTGTACATCTTAGAACAGATTAGGTTAGTTTAACCTCTGATAATTTCATATTTTAAAGGTTTCATAGAAATTTTTGGAGTTTTTTTAGTGTTTCAGATTCCGGTTTTGAGTTTTAGATTTTTTAATATGTTCCGGACCTGATTTCGGTTTTAATAAATTTAAAATTCCAGTTTCTGTTCTGGATTTTTGGAAAATCTCAATTCTGGTTCCGGTTCCAGTGTTCCGGGGTTTCTCCAGTTACGTCCATCACTACTAAATAATCTCACTTATGCACATTAAATCATCTATAACTTTAGATTAACATAATTAATAGACATAAAATTTTGTATACATAGGTAATGGATATGGCGCTTATTGATTGGTCATAATAATTTTGATGCGACGTAAAGTGCTGCGGCGTGAAGCGCCGCCGCGTGAAAAAAACAGGAATAACTTTTGACTAAATAGACTTATCAACATGAAATTCGGTATATATATGTAATCGATGATGAGCTTTCGATTGATGAAATTATTTTTGCTATCTCATAAAGCTCCGCCACAAACCTTATGTGCCGCCGCGTGGAAGAATCAGCTATAACTTTAGATTAAATTGACTAATCAACATGAAATTTAGTAAACACGTGTAACTAATGATGGGCTATCCATTGGTGATAGCCCAATATTAGTGTCGGCAGCGCATTAGATATGTGGCGCCGCTTCACGCCACACCAAAAATTATATTACCAATCGATAGACCATCATCGATTACATATATGTACAAAATTTAATGTTGATAAGTCTATTTAGTCAAGAGTTATTCCTTTTTTCACGCGGCGGCGCTTCACGCAGTGCTTTGCACCGCATCAAAATTATTATAACCAATCGATAGCGCATTATCCATTACATATATATACAAAATTTCATGTCTATTAGTCTATTTAATCTAAACTTATAGCTGATTTAATATGCATAAGTGAGATTATTTAGTAGTGAGATCGAACGTAACTGCAGAAACCCGGAACACAAAACCGGAAAAACCAGAATTGAGATTTTCCAAAAATCCCAGAACAGCAAACTGGAATTTTAAATTTCTTAAACCGAATAGTCCGCAATATATTCAAAACATCTAAAACTCAAAACCGGCATCTGAAACACTAAAAAAAACTCCAAAAATTTTCATATGAAATTACTTTTTGAAATATGAAACTATCAGAAATTAAACTAACCTAATCTGTTTCTACATGTTACAGTCTAAAAATATGGTACAACTCGACCCCGTGTAGTTGGTGTATGTATCAATTTAAGTGAAGCCTTAGTAAGTCTTTTTTACAATTGTTGCAGGGACTTACCGGCCAGAGTTTTATTTGGGGGGATGGATTTTGGAGGGAAGATTCCCTGAATTTTTTTTTTGGGGGATGATAGGGTTCGCCCGCCTCCCCTAGTAATGAATGATGGGATATCAATTGCTTATTGAATATTTTTGCTGTGGCGTGAAGCGTCGCCACATGAGCTGATGCGCCGCCGCGGGCGTCGTCGAGCTATAGTTCCCACACTTGACGCTGCATAGAGACCAATTGTGCCGCAAATCGATACGCCCATCGTCAGTTTCACGTGTCTTCCTATTTCATGTTAATTAGTCTATTTATGCTGGAGTTATAGCTGATTCGTTCCGTGCAGCAGTGCGTTCAGTATGTGGCGGTGCTTTACGCCACAGCAAAAATAGATCCAATCGATAGCACCCATCATGCAAGTCGCCGAATTCCATGCTTAGTGGTCGAATTTAGTGTGTCGTTATTTCAGTGTTTTTTTCACGTGGCAGCAGCTTCACACCGCAGCGGCTTTGCGCACATGCATCAAAATTACTATGACCAATCGATCACGCCTTATCCATTACGATATGTGTACAAAATTTATGTCTATTAGTTTACTTAATCTAAAGTTATCGCTGATTCGAATGTGCATCAGTGAGATTCTTTTTCGTTTTTTTGCTCCCTTCATGCCCCTTACGCCAGGCGCTCCACGCAGCAGCGCCGCGCCGAAACTTAGTATTATGCAATTGATAGCTCATTATTTATTTACACATGTCTGTTAAATTTCATGTTTTTCTACTCTATTTAATTCTCGAGTTATACGGGATTCCTCAAGTTCTAATATTATGCAAATGTTTATCTTTTTCTCGTGGTAATTATTCCTAATAGTATCGTAAGGTTTTCTGTTTTTGGGAGGTTGGTATCAAAATTTTTTTATTAGTTTTTCGTTCCTTTTTTTTAGTTTTTATTTCTAAAAAACAACCAAACCATTTTATTTATTTTTTAAACTTTTGAAAATTAAATCTTTTTTTTCAAAAAAACACACCATTAATTAACAAAACTATACATAATAAAGCTTTTTGATTTTTTGGGGTTTTTTTAGGTTTAGGAAAAATAAATTTTTTTGTATAATGGTGCTCATTGAGTTTGTTTCTTTCTTTTTTTTTTTAGAGAGGGGTTTTAGAGCACAGTCACTAACAACATGTTCCCGACTTGCTAAGTTAAGGCAGATTATTAAAAAAAAAATAATGTTTTTCATTTTAAACCAAAAAATTGTAAATTTTACCAGAAAAGAAGAAAGCAAAATTCAGAGCAATTAAAAGTCTGTTTTTAGTAAACAGCTCTTCGCCATTTAGCTTTACATTCCCTCCTAGTCAGTCGAACCCGCCCCTGTTTGATTAACTGAATTTCAATAACCCCCATGCGCGCTTTTCCTGCGGTTTGGGGGTTTTATTCATTTTTTAGACGTCCCATATGTCGTGGACACAGCGTAGGCCGATCAGCTGGGGCGGCATACAAAAACACCATGGACAAATTCACCAAAGGTTGAATTCACCATAAACGTGACAAAATAACCGTGGAGTGGTGTCAGAGTCAATTCACCATAAATATAATGCTTTTTTGGCATTAAATTTTGACGTTTGGAAAATACAAATAAAATTTATCATGATAAATTTTATTTTAATTTTAGGGTTTGGCTTAAACTTAGGAAAAAATTAACTTATTTTTTATGCTTTCATGATTAAAACTAAGTATTTTAAAGAAATTTTAGTTTGAAAACCCATTTCTGATTGTTATGGTGAATTAGCTCTACATTATGGGTAGTTTTTTCATGGGGATTTAATATTACTTTTTATGGCAATTTCCGCACGTCACCCATCGAGCTGGCGCGAATCGATTCCCATTCGCTTCGCACAATTCGCTCCAGGCCTAATTCGCTCCTGGAAGGGGTTCTCTGGCCCAATAGCTCCGGAACAATTTGCTCCGGGCCCGACTTCGCTTCCGGAAAAATTTTGCAAACGCATTTCTGATTATCAACAGAGTTTTACTTTTAATAAACGAAGCCTAAGCCTAAGCCTAAGCCTGATTTTAGCTTAAGCCTAAGCCTAAGCCTGAAGTCTAAATTCTAAACCTAAATTTAAACCTAAACCTAAAACCCAAGCCTAAGCCTAAATATGTTTAGTTTACATAGCGTACGTAATAATAATTAATTTATACGCTTGTTGGAAATGCGTTTGCAAGTTTTTTCCAGAGCGAATTGGGCCCGGAGCGAATTGTTCCCGGAGCGAATTGGGCCCAGAGCGAATTATTTCTGGAGCGAATTGGGCCTGGAGCGAATTGTGCGGAGCGAATTGGGCCAGACCCAGCTGGCGGCTAGCGTCCAGTTTTTAGGCGCCTAGCGTCCAGTTTTTAGGCGCCAGCGCAAAAATCTAGGCACCAGTGTTTCCAGGTTGGGGTTTTTCTCCCTAACTTTAGGGTTTTTTTCTGACCGATTGAGTTTTTTGAGGTTTTTTTAGGGTTGGGGTTTTTTAGGGGTTTTTTTGACCTATAAAGGTATTTTTTAATCTCAAAATAATAAACATTATTGTACCACCAAAGATCTGATTTAATATAATAGTTAACGGTAACAATCATTTTTTTTAATAATCAATTAAATTTTAGTATATTTTACAATTAACCAAGAAAAAAGTAATAACACAATCTGGCAGTGGCATATATTTGGGAACGTGTTAAAATAGCTAAAATTAGTAACAAAATAGCAAAAAAATATTTCAAATTGTATTTTATTTTAAAACCTACTGTGGAAGTTGATGAGAAAAGTGTGCGTTGTCTTTATGGTAACAATGTACTTTTTGGTACGTAATTTTTTCTGAATCAAGTGAAAAGACCTTGTTTTCTATTTTAGCTCCAAAAACATATTAACTTAATGTAAATAAATTTAAACACCATATAAATGTGATATGTGAGAATTCTAATTCGCGCGGCTGTGGGCCTCTTCTGATCAATAAGTAAGTGAGTAAGTAAGTAAGTGGGTAACTTCTTAACGCTTCCTTTGATTTTGAATAACTTGGCGGAATAAAATCTATATGACTTGATATACTAAACATAGATACAACTGACAACGGAAAATCGATTGATAATCACGATTTTGTGATTTGACAAACTGTGCGGTCGATCATGACGTATATGCAAATTTTATTTGAAACAATTATAACTCGGCCGAAAAAAAATTTTTATGACTTGAAATTTTGAACATAGACACAACTGACAATGAAGAATCAATTGACAATCACGATCATGACGTATATGCAAATTTTATTTGAAACAATTAGAACTCGGCCGAATAAAATTGTTATGACCTGAAATTTGGAACATCTGAAATTTTATGACCTGAAATTAAACTACCCCTGTTAAGTTATGCAACGTTATATATCAGAAGCTGAAAAATAATGTAAATAGATACAACAGACAATGAAGAATCAATTGACAATCACGATTTTGTGATCTGCAATATACGGTAGATAGTGACATTATATAGGCCAAT
>JASAMX010026191.1:0-17105 GCA_030248175.1 Microlaimidae sp. YZB2_3
AAGATAAGGGTTCCAAAGATGACTTGCATACTCCAAAATAGGACGTACATAGGATTTATATGCTCTTAAAAATGTATCTTCAGCGTTCATCTCTCAAAACATCTAAAAGTAATGGCAGATTTTCGCAAATACATTTTCAAACGTTTGTATGCTTTGAAAATTTCATATCAGGTGACATATAAACTCCCAGGTCACAAACAAGATTGGCAGTAGCAAGTATTTGTTTTCCCAATTTATAATTCATATGTTCTGCAGTTTGGTTGGGATTAAGATGCAAGACCTCACATTTCGGTTCACTCAGGTGAAGTTGCCAGTCTCTGGACCACTGATAAATTCTGTTAAAATCATCTTAAAGAAAAGACCGTTTACTATCAATGTCATTGTTGAGCGGGGAAAAACTGGTATAAACCTTTGCATCATCAGCAAAGAGTTTAATGGTAGAATGCTTTACACAGTCAACAATGACATTGTCAATAGGGTGAAGCAAATGGACCTGAAACGGTACCTTGAGGAACTGAACTTTTTACTGGGTAGGATTTTGATAAAGTTGTTTATGATAATTGATTGTGGCGCGTTCAAAAGTTATAAGAGCGCAAACAAAAATTTTTTTGTCAAAATTTTTCCAGTATCACTAAAAAAACAGAGTAGTTTTAACTATTTTGAATTTTTTTATTTAATTAATAAGTTAAAACTCTCTAATAATTTACACAATAGTTTATCAAAAATTATTTTGATATTTTTGTTCTCCTAAAATAGCAAAAGTCACAATTTAAGTGTGAAATTTTATTATTATATTGGTAATATAATTTTTACAATAAAAAATTGGGTTATTATTTGGTCGACTTTAACATTAGCGCTATACAAATAGTCATACCTCCTTAAATAATCAATTAATCTTTAGGGTCTAAGTATCATTTTGTTCGTTATATTTTTTAAAAAACAATACTATTAAAATAATTTTTGATAAGGCATTGTGTAAATTATAAGAGAGTTTTAACTTATTAATCAATTAAAAAATTTCAAAATAGTTAAAACCATACATGGGCAAGTTGATCCGGAGTGGGGGGCACCATAGGTGTTTTTTGGGGGGGGGGACAGAGGGGTGCACCCCCTCCCTAGAGCCAAATCTCCGGACCCCCCCCCCCCTAGAGAGAAAAAAAAAATTCAGGGGGCCCCCCCTCCCCCCAAAGCTTGAGAGCGGTCCGGCCTGACCCCCCCACCCCCTAGCGAGGCTGACCCCCCTCCCCCCCTCTTCCGACCAATTTGGAATATTTTTTTATTTACTGTCAAAAAAACGGGTTTTTAGTTAAAAACTGTTTAAATACACTTTTTAGGCCTAAATAGGCTGTTTTAATACATAAAATTCAATATTAGACCTAAAAACACTTAAATTATTGATTTAAAAAAACTTTGTTAAAAATTCGAAATTCGGACCCCGTGACCCCCCTAAATTTGAAATCTCGCACCCGGGGTCGACTCCTCTAAAAAGCCATGGGATCCGGACTGGACCCCCCCTAAAAAATTTTGACCTTCCACCCGGGGGTGGACCCCCCTAGCCAGCCCCCTGACCAAAAACACCTATGGGGGGCACAGGTGTCTTTGGGGAGGAGACAAGGGGGGTCCTACCCCCCCCCCCCCAAAGCCAAAATTTTGGCCCTCCTAGAAAAAATCCACGCCACCCCCCAAAGCTCGAGAGCGGTCCGACCTGACCCTCCCCCTCTAGAGAGGCTGACCCACCTCCGCCCCCCTCCTGACCAATTTTGAAGTATATTTTTTATTTACTATAAAAAACACGGTTTTTTAGTTAAAAACAGTGTTTAAATACACTTTTTAGGCCTCACTTTTTCTGGAGTGCATTTTACCCATATAGTTTTTTTATTTTAAATAAAAAATAGGTAAAAAACGATAATTTTGGGTCAAAAAGCCCTTTTCTATTTCATTTTTGAACTTTTTACTGTTTAAAATATTGATTTTGACCTCAAAACTTAAGTTTGGAGGCAGTTAGAAGTCATTTTAAAGACATTTTTTCCTCATTTTTTCCAAAATTTGGGGTTAACCTTTTCTCCCCCCCCCCTCTTCTGAGTGGGGGGAGGGGTTAAAAACACACCTTCTCGAATTTGGGGGGTTAACCCCCCTCCAGCCCCCCGTGCCCATGTACGGTTAAATCTAAATACACCATTAAACTTTAAGCCTGGTTCATACTTATGACAAAACGTCCTTTCCAAGGACAAACACAGCGTAAAAACGTCCTTTGGACTTTGTTTGTCCTTTGGATTTTGTCCTTTGGATTAAATTTGATTAGATCTGTGTAATAATGTAGTTATTAATGTTTAATTTCATAAAAATGCGAACATAAAAAATAAAATTACAATCATAACCGAGCACCAAATATATAGAGGATTTTACTTGAGAGTCAGCGGATGGTCTGATGGTCTAGTGGTTTGGCGGTCGGCTTCACACTGCAAGGTAAGTTTGACGAATCCCAATAAAGTCTCTTTTTCACTTTTTGTACCAGGAATTTATTTAAAATTATCAAAATTTTATTTAAACTTATCAAAATTGAATTTAATAAAAAAAATCAAATCTTTTTGGATATTTAGAAGAAAAAAAAAAGAAAGAAAATAGACCTTGCAAGTAATTGATGCTAGATACTGTATTTTTGATGTAGATATTTTGCTTAGTGCTGTAATTGGAGTCTATTGTTTAATTTCTTTTGATATAATAATGGTTGATTTTTTAAATAAAAATCCTGCAAGAAATATTGTTGTGGATTTTATAAGTAAATAATCTTCCGGAAAATAATTTTTCCAAAACACAAAACTCAAATTAACTATTATGCAGCTATATTCTATCCACCAAAAAAAAAAGAAAAAACTACTTATAATTTATACGTCCTGGTAGCTAAACGCCGTTCCATACCTGCATCCGAGGCAACCTTCTCTCTCTTCTACGAGGTATTCTCTGATTGGTCCGCTGAGAAAAAAAGCTATGTTTAATTTTGCGTTCGCTGGTTTTTGATTTTACTATTTGATTCAGTATCGTATCGGACTGTTCATTGTTGTTATTAAAACTATAATATTATATTTTATATGTTTAGTGTTTTATTTGTTTTTTTTAAAGCTGAAGCGGGCCGGCAATGGATATTCCATATTACCGCCTACCACCCTATATCAGCACTGTTGTTGATGTAGAATGTTAGTCAAAGGCCCCACCTCTATCAGAGGATTTTAGGGATTAGATGTGAGGTTATATTTAATAATACTGAGAGAACAATAAAAATAAAGGATATTTAATGAGGTATAATAAAAAGACTATAAGCAAAAGGTAAAGAGTATTTAACGGTTATTTAAGGTTATTTAAGATTGTTTAAAGGTTATTTAAAGGGTTATTTAAGGTTATTTAAAGGTTATTTAAAGGGTATTTAAAGATTTTTTAAAGGTTTAAAGGTTTATTTAAAGGTTTAAAGGTTTTTTTACCTTATTCCAGTCGGTTTATTTGTTTGAGAAATTGTATTGTCTTTTGGCATTCAGTGGCAGATTTAAATAATGTTTGTTTTAATGTTATTGTTGAGTTAGGCCATATAATCCTTCGAACATTGCTTGTAGCTTGACACTTGCAAATCATATGTCGAATAGTTTCTTGATAGTATCCGCATATGCATTGGCTTGAAGTACTTTTCCCAATTTTTGTAAGAAATTGTTGGGTGGGAAAGGAATTCATGGGTAATTTTAGGATAATGATTTGCTCTTTCCGGTCTAAATCATGGATCGGGTCGTTTTTCCGGTTTCTTGTGGGGAATGCTCTTGCTAAAAGTCTTGCCGTTTTAGGTTTACTGTCTAATAGTTGTATTTTCCATAGTTTATTTGAGCCTTGTTTTAATACTGATTTGATTGTTTCAAAAGCAATCGTGAGTTCTGGACAATCAGATGTGGCATTTTTGGCCAATAAATCCGCATATTCGTTGCCTTCGATTCCAAGATGGCCGTTTACGAATTGGATTATTATTTTGGTGATTGGATTATTGGGCGTTGTTAAAAACAATTGGAAACCGGTGATGCATGTATTGCATAAGGTAGTTGGAATTTGATGACCTTCTAGTGCACGCTGAAGTGATAATATGGATTATAAGCTGTCAGAGTAGAAAAACATATCTGGTCTATGTTTTCTGGAATTTCATTTGTGAGAAGCTTGTGCTGTAGTTGCTGAGTGGCTATAATTATGGCCTTCATTTCTAAGTCTGATATGTTCCATGGTGGGTCTTCTTTCTGAGATTTGTAGAAGAAACACTGGGTATCAGCAAATCAAACCTAACTGACCTGGTTGATTTTTAGAATTAAATCGACTATTTAACAACAAAATCAGTTAAATTTTTCGGTAAAAATGATTAAATAATAAAAATTAAATGTTATATTTTAACAATTAATTTTCAGATAACTCAATTTTGAACAAAAATTCAATTTTTTAAAGAGTAAAAGTTAAATAGTTTTTGCATATTTTCTGTAAAGGTAAAAATTAAAAAGATTTATGCGTTCTATATTGTTTTTTAATGCGTCATACATAACCGCACAACTTTAATTGGTCCGCTCATGTCTCCGTTTTTTATACAAATTTACGAGGTCAGACAAATTATATCTTAACCATAATTCTATTAAAAATGGTTTTTAGTTAGTATTCTAGACTTTATTTCACGCATACTATAATGTTTATCACTTAAAAATTATTTTATGATAAAAATAGTGATTATAAACTTTAACTGAAATATTGTGTTTTTTTGTTTATCTTTATTTATGCACATTTTAGAGTCTAAAAAATGTCATAAGACAATAAAAAATGCTCCAGAGCTCCAGCAATTTTAAAGTGGAAGAAGATCCAGAGCTCCGCCTTGGAAATGCGCAATTTAAAGCTTGTTTGAACTTAAAATTATTTTATTTACATTTTTACGTATGAAAAAAATTTTTTAAAATTTTGCGACAAATAATTTATGACATTACTCTATAAATATTTATAAAAAAAGTACAAAAAGGCAGTGTTCCGGAGCACTGGCGGTTTCTCCGCAGACTTTGCGCAGTAAATGCAGAGCTCTTCTCTGGAGCTCCTCTTTGAAGCCCCAGACCAAATTTTTCTATTTTCTGCTCCAAGTTCAGATGGTACGGATGTATTTGCCCGATGAAATTTTATAGAGATATAAATAATTTTATATTGAGTTATTACAGTATCTAGTAGTTTCTCTGTTTGTTTGTTTTTATAGTTCTTCTTACTTTGCTGATCAAAGCAAAACACAACACAAACAGTGCGTAAAAAACATTAAGACTTATTAAAATACCTGTAAAAATTTTATATCAATGCATTTCACTGTTAAAACGAGCTTTAAAATAAACTATCGTAATGTGTTTTTTAATGAATCGTTACAAGTGTTAATTTGTATCGATATACATCATTTTAAGAATATTTTTAGGGATATATCTTTAAAAACAGAAGGAAATCTAAGCTTGTTCTGTTTATTTGACTAACTTAATGTTTTAAACGCGTCTGCCGCATTTGTTTTGTGCACACATTTAAAGAATTCTTAAGTTTATAAATTATGAAAATCCTCATATAAATTTGTAGAAAAATGTTAAAATTTTACGTTTTTAAAGATTTAAGTGACATAATGCATAACTTGCACTGTTTTAACGTTCGAATTATTTTATTTCAAAGCCTATGAACGCAAAATTAATCTCAGTTTCTTTCCCTTGGCTGACCAATCAGGGAAGACCGCTCTCCAGGAGAAAGAAATTGCCTCGGATGCGGGTATGGAACGGCGCTTAGCGTCCCGGTACAAAAAAGGAAAATATGTATCATCGGGATTTGATCTCCAAAATAAAACTTTGATAAGTTTAAATTCCTGATACAAAAAGTGAAAAAAACACTTCGTTGGAATTTGAACTCCCCGACCTTGCAGTCTGAGGCCGACCGCCTCAATCACTAGACCATCGGGGACCATCCGCTTACTCTTGAGTAAAATCCTACTAAAATATTTGGTGCTCGGTTATGATTGTAATTTTATTTTTTATGTTCGCATTTTTTAAAATTCAACATTAATAACTACTTTATTAAAAACCTAATCGGAATTTAAATTTTGCCTTTAGTGTTTACACATTATTTTACACTGCAAAATTAATAGAAGTTTTTATTTAAATATCATTTTAATTTCAACTTTCGGCCTAATGTGTATTGGAAATTTACTGTGTAAAACGCTTTATATAGAAATAGTTTATTGCCTTAGAATTTAGAAATTTGTAATTCCGTAAATTCCACCGTTATGTGTTTTTTTTTAATAAAAAATACAAAAAATTTAAATGCGTTTATTAGTTTACGATAATAAAAATGAAGTTTTTTCAAAAAGCTCCAAGCAAAAATAGATAACGTAAAAACTAAGAAAAAATAGTAACAATATAATTTTTCTAGACTTGGTCGGTCACTCCTTTTCCAAAAATTATAAGTTATCTGGAAAGCCCCAAAATATTTAAGATTAGCATAATCTTGATGTATATGTTTAGACGTGTAAAACTAAAATGAACTTTTGCTCATTAAGACAACTGAACACATTTTTCTCAAAAATAGCAAAAATCGGTCACAATAGACTAGTTTGGAATAAGGGTTTTTTAGTGTTAGGAAGAGGATACCATAACTACTAGCGCCAATCATATGTAGAGAGAAAATTGAGAAACAGCGAGTTACTAGTACATTTTACGATTTAAAATATTTCAAATATTTATTGGTTCAAAATCTTGACCCTTTCTCTTGAAAATTTCTTAAATACTTTTTAAATATTGCAAAAGCAAAAGCGGTTTTTGGGGATTTTTAGTTTTTTGCCGCTTCGTAGGGACGGCGCTGCTGGCGCGCTTAATTTCCAGTTTTTTAAAGTTTTAATTACAGAAAATGCTTAATTTAAAAGTTTGGAATGGACTTTTTAAAATTAATTTTTAAATTTTGAATAGTTTTACAAGCAAAACATTAAAAAAACCTATGTAGGTTTAAAATTAGTGAAACATATCATCGTCTAGCAATTTTTATGAAGTATAGGTTTAAAATTAAGAAACTAAGAAAGCTAAGATTTTTCAAATTTTATTTTTTTCTTTTTATACCCTCCCTCGTACAGTAAAAGACGCTTATTCCGAACTAGTCTATAAAAGCATCCTTTACCGAAACAATTTCGTTTAGATTTTAAGGAAATTTCGTTTTCGTTTGATATTTATGACAAAACGTCCTTTGAACTTTGTCCAAAGGACAAACACAGCGTCAAAAGTCCTTTGGATTTTGTTTTTTGGATTTTGTCCAAAGGACAAAGTCCAAATGACACCGTGTTCGTACTTTTTGTCCTTTGGGCTTTTTCCTTTTGATTTTGTCGTTTGGACTGAAAAAGCGTTCATACTTCGTCCAAAAGAAAAAGTCAAAAGGACGTTTTGGCTTGTCCAAAGGACGTTTTGGCTTTTCTAAAATTGTCCTTTGAACTTTGTCCAAAGGACGTGTTGTCATAAATATGAACCAGCATTTACAGTATTTGACGAGTTCAATGATAGTTTATTTTTTACAATTGCTTTATGGGTTCGTAATATATGACTATTTTCATAAACGAAACATTAATTACAAACTTGTTTAGCACTATTTGTTTTAAATTTATTTATAGAATTTTTTTCCAAATTCCCGTTTTTAATTTGTTTAATTCATTTATATTTTTTAACTGTCTATGTGTTGAGTTTCACATGACCCCTTGAACACCGCAAAGACTTGATAAAGTCGTCATTTAACGCACACTGCTATTAAACCATCTTAAAAGTGATGATAATACACATGACATACTTACATCATTTTGGTAACTTTTTAATTCTTTAAAAAAACAAGACCCTTAAAAAATCAAAAACGTTAACACCATAAAGATTTCCAAACTTTTCCCGTCAAGTGATCCCGTACGTATGTTTTAAAGTTAAGCCATATATAGGCCAGTTGGTCCGGAGTGAGGGAGGAAGGTTAAAACCGGATTTAAGAGGGTGGGGGTTAAATCCGAGAAACACATTTTATTCATATAATTTTTTTTAATTTTAAAGGAAGATAAGTTAAGAAGTTAAGTTAATAAGAAGACCTACTTATAGGTCAAAAAGCCTTTTTTTATTGCTTTTTTGAAATTTTTATTGCTTAAAACAGTCATTTTGACCTCAAAACTTAGGTTTAGAAGCAGTTAGGAGCCATTTTATTTACCTTTTTTTTTCTTCATTTTTTAAAAATTGGAGGATTTAACCTTCTCCCACATTTCTGAGTGAGGGATTTAACCCCCATCTCAGAATTTGAGGGGTTAACCCCCCGTGCTCATGAATGAGTTAAGCATCCAAGCCAAAATCCGAAATCATTTTTTTAAAAATCACCATAATTGGAAACCAATTGCTCAATGTTTTGTAAATTTTATAATTATTGTCGTTTAAAAAGGAAGTACAAAATTTATAGCACAACAATTTATGTCACGATTTATAGCAACCAGATTTCATCAAAAAATTGAACACCCCAAAAATTAACTAGAAACCGAACCACCAAACCGTTTAACCCTATAATTATCTTTAAAATATCTCAAAAAATACCTAAAACGTTGGCGGAGAGTTCTTTCATCGTCTTGACGCAGAGTTCTCCTATTCTGGGCACCGTATCCTGAACGAGAAGGTAAAGTATTCTCCACTGGCACTCTGTAGAAGTTTTCCCATAAGGTAAATCCACAAGAAACTGCCAGACGCCCAATCTTTAGATACAAACGTACATTAATTTATTAAAACAATTAATTGGCCAATTAAATAACTTTAAATGCAAACTAAAATTATTATTTTTTCCTTTAAAAACAAAACTAAAATATATGAAAAAATTAAGAAAAAAATCTTTAAAATGACTTCTAACTGCCTTCAAACTTTAGTTTTGAAACCAAGATGAGTGTTTTTCGCAATAAAAAGTTCAAAAATGCAATAAAAAGGACTTTTTGACCTAAAATTAGCGTTTACCTATTTTTCCTTCAAAATAGAATAATGATTATATGAATAAAATACAAACAATACGATATGGGCTTGGATTTTTACCCCCACCTCCCTAAATCTAGGTTTAACCCCTCCCCTACTTCAGTCCAACTGGCCTATATATGGCTTAACTTTAAAACATACGTACGGGATCACTTGACGGGGGAAAAGTTTGGAAATCTTTATGGTGTTAACGTTTTTGATTTTTTTAAGGGTCTTGTTTTTTTAAAGAATTAAAGAGTTACCAAACTGATGTAAGTATGAATCATGATGATCTATCATCACTTTTAAGATGGTTTAATAGCAGTGTGCGTTAAATGACGACTTTACCAAGTCATTGCGGTGTTCAAGGGGTCATGTGACACTCACCACATGGACAATTAAAAAATATAAATGAATTAAAAAATTATAAACGGGAATTTGGAAAAAAATTCTATAAATGAATTTAAAACAAATACTGCTAAACAAGTTTGTAATTAATGTTTTGTTTATGAAAATAGTCATAACTCACGAACTCATAAAGCAATTGTAAAAAATAAACTATCATTGAACTCGTCAAATACTGTAAATGCTGGTTCATACTTAAGCCAACACGTCCTTTGGACAAAGTTCAAAGGACAATTTTAGAAAAGCCAAAACGTTCTTTGGGCAGTCCAAAACGTCCCTTTGACTTTTTCTTTTGGACGAAGTATGAACGCTTTTTCAGTCCAAACGACAAAATCAAAAGGAAAAAGCCCAAAGGGACAAAAAGTACGAACACGGTGTCATTTGGACTTTGTCCTTTGGACAAAAGCCAAAAAAGCAAAATCCAAAAGGACTTTTGACGCTGTGTTTGTCGTTTGGACAAAGTTCAAAGGACGTTTTGTCATAAATATCAAACGAAAACGAAATTTCCTTAAAATCTAAACGAAATTGTTTCGGAAAGGATGCTTTTATAGACTAGTTCGGAATAAGCGTCTTTTACTGTACGAGGGAGGGTATAAAAAGAAAAAAATAAAATTTGAAAAATCTTAGCTTTCTTAGTTTCTTAATTTTAAACCTATACTTCATAAAAATTGCTAGACGATGATATGTTTCACTAATTTTAAACCTACATAGGTTTTTTTAATGTTTTGCTTGTAAAACTATTCAAAATTTAAAAATTAATTTTAAAAAGTCCATTCCAAACTTTTAAATTAAGCATTTTCTGTAATTAAAACTTTAAAAAACTGGAAATTAAGCGCGCCAGCAGCGCCGTCCCTACGAAGCGGCAAAAAACTAAAAATCCCCAAAAACCGCTTTTGCTTTTGCAATATTTAAAAAGTATTTAAGAAATTTTCAAGAGAAAGGGTCAAGATTTTGAACCAATAAATATTTGAGATATTTGAAATCGTAAAATGTACTAGTAACTCGCTGTTTTTCAATTTTCTCTCTACATATGATTGGCGCTAGTAGTTATGGTATCCTCTTCCTAACACTAAAAAACCCTTATTCCAAACTAGTCTATTGTGACCGATTTTTGCTATTTTTGAGAAAAATGTGTTCAGTTGTCTTAATGAGCAAAAGTTCATTTTAGTTTTACACGTCTAAACATATACATCAAGATTATGCTAATCTTAAATATTTTGGGGCTTTCCAGATAACTTATAATTTTTGGAAAAGGAGTGACCGACCAAGTCTAGAAAAATTATATTGTTACTATTTTTTCTTAGTTTTTACGTTATCTATTTTTGCTTGGAGCTTTTTTAAAAAACTTCATTTTTATTATCGTAAACTAATAAACGCATTTAAATTTTTTGTATTTTTTATTAAAAAAAAACACATAACGGTGAAATTTACGGAATTACAAATTTCTAAATTCTAAGGCAATAGACTATTTCTACATAAGGCGTTTTACACAGTAAAGTTCCAATACACATTAGGCCGAAAGTTGAAATTAAAATTATATTTAAATGAAAACTTCTATTAATTTTGCAGTGTAAAATAACGCGTAAACACTAAAGGCAAAATTTAAATTCGATTAGGTTTTTAATAAAGTAGTTATTAATGTTGAATTTTAAAAAATGCGAACATAAAAAATAAAATTACAATCATAACCGAGCACCAAATATTTTAGTAGGATTTTACTCAAGAGTAAGCGGATGGTCCGATGGTCTAGTGATTGAGGCGGTCGGCCTCAGACTGCAAGGTCGGGAGTTCAAATTCCAACGAAGTGTCTTTTTCACTTTTTGTATCAGGAATTTAAACTTATCAAAGTTTTATTTTGGAGATCAAATCCCGATGATACATATTTTTCCTTTTTTGTACCGGGACGCTAAGCGCCGTTCCATACCCGCATCCGAGGCAATTTCTTTCTCCTGGAGAGCGGTCTTCCCTGATTGGTCAGCCAAGGAAAAGAAACTGAGATTAATTTTGCGTTCATAGGCTTTGAAATAAAATAATTCGAACGTTAAAACAGTGCAAGTTATGCATTATGTCACTTAAATCTTTAAAAACGTAAAACTTTAACAATTTTTCTACAAATTTATATGAGGATTTTCATAATTTATAAACTTAAGAATTCTTTAAATGTGTGCACAAAACAAATGCGGCAGACGCGTTTAAAACATTAAGTTAGTCAAATAAACAGAACGAAGCTCTAGATTTCCTTCTGTTTTTAAAGATATATCCTAAAAATTTTCTTAAATAATGTATTGTCGATACTAAATTAGAACTTGTAATGATTCATTAAAAAACACATTACGATAGTTTATTTTAAAGCTCGTTTTAACAGTGAAATGCATTGATATAAAATTTTTACAGGCATTTTAATAAGTCTTAATGTTTTTTTACGCACTGTTTGTGTTGTGTTTTGCATTGAACAGCAAATTAAGAAGAACTTTAAAAACAAATAAACAGAGAAACTACTAGATACTGTAATAACTCAATATAAAATTATTTATATCTCTATAAAATTTCATACGGCAAATACAACCGTTCCATATGACTTGGAGCAGAAAAAAGAAAATTTTGATCTGGGGCTTCAAAGAGGAGCTCCAGAGAAGAGCTCCGCATTTCACGGAGCTCCGGAGAAACCGCCAGTGCTTCGGAACACTGCCTTATTTTTGGTACTGTTTTTATACATATTTATAGAGTAATGTCATAAATTATTTGTCGCAAAATTTTAGAAAATTTTTTTTCATACGTAAAAATGTAAATAAAATAATTTTAAGTTCAAACAAGCTTTAAATTGCGCATTTCCAAGGCGGAGCTCTGGATCTTCTTCCACTTTAAAATTGCTGGAGCTCTGGAGCATTTTTTGATTGTTTTATGACATTTTTTAGACTCTAAAATGTGCATAAATAAAGATAAACAAAAAACACAATATTTCAGTTAAAGTTTATAATCACTATTTTTATCATAAAATAATTTTTAAGTGATAAACATTATAGTATGCGTGAAATAAAGTCTAGAATACTAACTAAAAACCATTTTTAATAGAATTATGGTTAAGATATAATTTGTCTGACCTCGTAAATTTGTATAAAAAACGGAGACATGAGCGGACCAATTAAAGTTGTGCGGTTATGTATGACGCATTAAAAAACAATATAGAACGCATAAATCTTTTTAATTTTTACCTTTACAGAAAATATGCAAAAACTATTTAACTTTTACTCTTTAAAAAATTGAATTTTTGTTTAGAAATCCAGTTATCTGAAAATTAATTGTTAAAATATAACATTTAATTTTTATTATTTAATCATTTTTACCGAAAAATTTAACTGATTTTGTTGTTAAATAGTCGATTTAATTCTAAAAATCAACCAGGTCAGTTAGGTTTGATTTGCTGATACCCAGTGTTTCTTCTTCAAATCTCAGAAAGAAGACCCAGCCATGAACATATATCCAACTTAAAAAATGGAGGCCATAATTTCTAGCCACTCAGCAACTACAGCACAAGCTTCTCACAAATGAAATTCCAGAAAACATAGACCAGATAGTTCTATTCTCTGACAGCTTATAATCCATATTATCACTTCAGCGTGCACTAGAAGGTCATCAAATTCCAACTACCTTATGCAATACATGCATCACCGGTTTCCAATTGTTTTTAACAACGCCCAATAATCCAATCACCAAAATAATAATCCAATTCGTAAACGGCCATCTTGGAATCGAAGGCAACGAATATGCGGATTTATTAGCAAAAAAGTAACACATGATTGCCAAGTTAGCAAGATTACTTTTGAAACAATCAAATCAGTATTAAAACAAGGCTCAAATAAACTATGGAAAATACAACTATTAGACAGTAAACCTAAAACGGCAAGACTTTTAGCAGAGAGCGTTGCCACAAGAAACCGGAAAAACAAACCGATCCATGATTTAGACCGGAAAGAGCAAATCATTATCCTAAAATTACCCATGAATTCCTTTCCCACCCAACAATTTCTTTCAAAAATTGGAAAAAGTACTTCAAGCCAATGGCATATACGGATACTATCAAGAAACTATTCGACATATGATTTGCAAGTGTCAAGCTACAAGCAATGTTAGAAGGATTATATACGCCTAACTCAACAATAACATTAAAACAAAACGTATTAAAATATACACCTAAAATGCCAAAAGACAATACAATTTCTCAAACAAATAAACCGACTGGAATAAGGTAAAAAAACCTTTAAACCTTTAAATAAACCTTTAAACCTTTAAAAAATCTTTCAATACCCTTTAAAATAACCTTTAAATAACCTTAAATAACCCTTTCAAATAACCTTTAAACAATCTTAAATAACCTTAAATAACCGTTAAATACTCTTTACCTTTTGCTTATAGTCTTTTTATTATACCTCATTAAATATCCTTTATTTTTATTGTTCTCTCAGTATTATTAAATATAACCTCACATCTAATCCCTAAAATCCTCTGATAGGGGTGGGGCCTTTGACTAACATTCTACATCAACAACAGTGCTGATATAGGGTGGTAGGCGGTAATATGGAATATCCATTGCCGGCCCGCTTCAGCTTTAAAAAAAACAAATAAAACACTAAACATATAAAATATAATATTATAGTTTTAATAACAACAATGAACAGTCCGATACGATACTGAATCAAATAGTAAAATCAAAAACCAGCGAACGCAAAATTAAACATAGCTTTTTTTCTCAGCGGACCAATCAAGAAATACCTCGTAGAAGAAGAGAAGGTTGCCTCGGATGCGGGTATGGAACGGCGTTTAGCTACCGGGATGTATAAATTATAATTAGTTTTTTCTTTTTTTTTTGGTGGATAGAATATAGCTGCATAATAGTTACTTGGAGTTTTGTGTTTTGGAAAAATTATTTTCCGGAAGATTATTTACGTATAAAATCCACAACAATATTTCTTGCAGGATTTTTATTTAAAAAATCAACCATTATTATATCAAAAGAAATTAAACAATAGACTCCAATTACAGCACTAAGCAAAATATCTACATCAAAAATACAGTATCTAGCATCAATTACTTGCAAGGTCTATTTTATTTCTTTTTTTTTTCTTCTAAATATCCAAAAAGATTTGATTTTTTTTATTAAATTCAATTTTGATAAGTTTAAATAAAATTTTGATAATTTTAAATAAATTCCTGGTACAAAAAGTGAAAAAGAGACTTTATTGGGATTCGTACGCCCTACCTTGCAGTGTGAAGCCGACCGCCTCAAACCACTAGACCATCAGACCATCCGCTGACTCTCAAGTAAAATCCTACTTATATATTTGGTGCTCGGTTATGATTGTAATTTTATTTTTTATGTTCGCATTTTTATGAAATTAAACATTAATAACTACATTATTACACAGATCTAATCAAATTTAATCCAAAGGACAAAATCCAAAGGACAAACAAAGTCCAAAGGACGTTTTTACGCTGTGTTTGTCCTTGGAAAGGACGTTTTGTCATAAGTATGAACCAGGCTTAAAGTTTAATGGTGTATTTAGATTTAACCGTACATGGGCCGGGGGGGGGGGCGGGGGGTAACCCCCCCAAATTCGAGACGGTGTGTTTTTAACCCCTCCCCCCACACAGAAGAGGGGGGGGGGAGAAAAGGTTAACCCCAAATTTTGGAAAAAATGAGGAAAAAATGTCTTTAAAATGACTTCTAACTGCCTCCAAACTTAAGTTTTGAGGTCAAAATCAATATTTTAAACAGTAAAAAGTTCAAAAATGAAATAGAAAAGGGCTTTTTGACCCAAAATTATCGTTTTTTACCTATTTTTTTGTCAAAATTAAAAAAACTATATGGGTAAAATGCACTCCAGAAAAAGTGAGGCCTAAAAAGTGTATTTAAACACTGTTTTTAACTAAAAAACCGTGTTTTTTATAGTAAATAAAAACATCTTAAAATTGGTAGGGAGGGGGCGAAGGTGATTCAGCCTCTAGAGGGGAGGGTAGTTAGACCGCTTTTCGAGCTTGGAGTGCCCTGGACTTTTTCTAGGAGGTCCGAAAAATTTTGGCTTTGGGGGGGGGCTAAACCCCTCTTTGTCCTCCCCAAAAACACCTGTGCCCGCATAGGTGTTTTTGGTCGTCTGTCCCCGCTAGGGGGGGGTCCACCCCCGGTGGAAGCCAAAAGTTCAGGGGGGGTCCAGGGGGTCCCGGGACCCCCCTGCTTCCAGGGGTGCTCAGTTGGCTAGATTTCAAATTTAGGGGGGGGTCAGGGGGGTCCAATTTTTTAATAAAATTTTTTTAACTTAATAATTTAAGTGTTTTTAGGTCTATATTCTATTTGATTATTAAACAGTCATTCTAGGCCTAAAAATGTATTTAAACAGTTTTTAACTAAGACACCTGTGTTTTAAATAGAAAGTAAAAAAATATACTTCCTAATATGATTGGGAGGGGGGAGGGGGGTCAGCCTCGCTAGGGGGGGGGGGTGAGGCCAGACCGCTCAAGCTTTGGGGAGGGGGGGCCCCCTGATTTTTTTCTAGGGGGGGTCCAAATTTTTGGAAACTTTAGGAGGGGGTGCACCCCTCTGGTCCCCCAAAAAACACCCACCGCGCCCCCATCTCAAGATCAGCCGCCATGCACCCTTCACCATTTTGAACTTTTTCCCAAATCGATTAAGAAAACTAAAACTCTCTTAGAAGTTTACGATGCCTTATCAAAAATTATTTAATAGTATTGTTTTTTAAAAAATATAACGAACAAAATGATAACTGAGACCTGAAAGATTAATTGATTATTTAAGGAGGTATGACTATTCAGAATGCCAAAATGAAGTTGACCAACAGAACCCAATTTTTTATTGTAAAAATCACATGACCAATATAATAATAAAATTTCACACTTAAATTGTGACTTTTGCTATTTTATGAGGAGAACAAAATATTTCAAATAATTTTTGATAAACTATTGTGTAAATTATTAGAGAATTTAACTTATTAATTAAATAAAAATTCAAAATAGTTAAAACTACTCTGTTTTTAGTATGGAAAAAATTTTGACAAAAAAATTTTTGTTTGCGCTCTTATAACTTTTGAACGCGCCACAATCAATTATCATAAACAACTTTATCAAAATCCTACCCAGTAAAAAGTTCAGTTCCTCAAGGTACCGTTTTAGGTCCATTCTTGTTCACCCTATATATAAATGACATTGTTGACTGTGTAAAGCATTCTACCATTAAACTCTTTGCTGATGATGCAAAGGTTTATACCAGTTTTTCCCCGCTCAACAATGACATTGATAGTAAACGGTCTTTTCTTTAAGCTACTTCTCCAATAATTTATCAGTGGTCCAGAGACTGGCAATCCTCACCTGAGTGAACCGAAATGTGAGGTCTCGCTGTTTAATCCCAACCAAACTGCAGATCTTATGAATTATGAGTTGGGAAAACAAATACTTTGCTACTGCCAGATCTTGTTTGTGACCTGGGAGTTTATATGTCACCTGATATGAAATTTTCAAAGCATTACCAAACCGTTTCGAAAATGTATCTATGCGAAAATCTGCCATTACTTTTAGATGTTTTGAGAGATCGAACGCTGAAGATACATTTTTAAGAGCATATAAATCCTATGTACGTCCTATTTTGGAGTATGCAAGTCCTCTTTGGAACCCTTATCT
>JASAMX010026192.1:0-12851 GCA_030248175.1 Microlaimidae sp. YZB2_3
TACAACGTTAAACAACAAGTAGAAGCTTAAATTAAAGAAAACTGTCTGGAGATAATGATAGGCTTTTAAATTTTTGAAAATGACAATTTTTTGACTGAGAAACAATCAAATGTTTGTAAAGTGCCGAAATAAAATGCACACATTTAATTTCGGCAATTTTCCATTTTTTTTAAAAACTGAATTAATTGAGTAAAAAAACTACTTTCGTACAGATAAACTTTTGTGACGCAACGCAGTATCGTAAAAGCTTGAAAATGAGCTATCAAACATGAAAATCGGGCCATACAGTGAAAAGTTACATCGGAAAAACGAAAAAGTGCCAAAATTAAATGCACTACCCTATTACTTAAACAATACGAAGTTGTCCAAAACAAATGCTTTAAAAGATCTGGGAGTTTATGTAACAGATGACTTAAAGTTCTCATTACATTGTCAAAAAATAGCTAGTAAAGCTATGAAAATTGTTAACCTAATTTTTAGATGTTTTAAATCTCATTCAATAAAAAATTATCTCACTGCTTACAAAAGTTTTGTACGTCCTACAATAGAGTATGCAGGTGCAGTATGGAATCCATACATGAAAAAAGATATATATATATATATATATATTCGAAAAATTTCAACGATCTTTTACAAAGCGTGTTTTTAAAAAGTGCAATATAAAAGACACAGATTATGAAAATATACTAAGTATATTAAATCTTGAAACGTTGGAAAAACGCAGAGAAAAATTTGATATGATTGAAACATATAAAATTCTAAACAACCATGTCAGTTTAAAAGCCAGCAAACATTTTACGCTCAACACAAATTGCACCAGAGAACATTTAAAAAAAATTAAAGTTGAACATTCCAGAGTCAACTGCAGAAAATATAGCTTCTTTAACAGAGTACCGAATAAATGGAATTCCTTAAATCAGAGTCAAGTTAGCGCCAAATCTTTACATAGTTTTAAAAAATCTTTACAAAATAAAGATTAATAAACCTAATAATGACTAAGCAAGAGCTTTATAATTAAAGCCTTTAGTCATACTTTTCTAGTTAGCCAAGACTTTTGTTTTTGATATTTATTATGTATTAGTTATTCGTACTTGTAATTGCTTTATGTGTGTGTTTTTTAAAACTTTTTTTGTTTAGTGTAACCCAACTGAGTTGCCATTTGACCTACATTAATTATGCATGTATTTACTAGAAAATAAAAAATCTTATCTTATCTTCAATTTAAAAACCAAAAACCGTAAATCTTAACCCTTAACCAAACTCTATATTCACATGAAAAATTTTTATCAAACATATCAAAGCACGAATCTAAATTTGAAATCTAAAGTCAATATGAAATGAATGAATCAAAACAAACAGTAATAATTTAAGAACAAACTTAAACGATTAGATAAATCATTATTTAAGTCAGAAAAAAAGAAGAAAGGGAGAGCGCGGAATTGACGATTGCTTACGTCACCTTCACAGAACAATGACGAGCGGATTTGGAGACGGAAGAGCCACGGGTACTAAAGAACCGGAAAAAACGGAACCTAAGAGCCGCAGTTTTTGGGACCAAAGAACCACAAAAAGGTCACCTTAGAACCAACGGAGAAAAGCAAAGAGATGAGGGAAAGAAATGGCGGGACCTTAGAGCTGGGTACTAAAGAGCCAAAATAGGGGTCTTAAGAGCCCGAAAAGAAGGCACATAGGGACCTAAGAGCCAATGAGAGCGAACCTGTTCACAAATAACCTTTACATGCGTAATCGACGAGTAAGAGGGACCAAAGAGCCAAAAAGTAAAAAAACCGTAAGTAGACTACTTTTATAAAAAAAATTAGAAACTTTTAACCTTGAAATATGTTAGTTATTATTTGTGATGAAATATTCTTTTTCATGCCTCGGAATTAACAAACTTAATTCTAATTAATCAATTTTTCTCTCTGTTTTCGTATATTCCTCAAGGTATTTCTTGACGACCGATGGACAAAATGGGCTATTTAACAAATTAAACTTTGACCAAAGAAGAGATTAGGAGAAGTTTGAGACTTATATTTCTTAATTTCGTTTTCTAGAGTTAAATTATCTCGAGTTAAAGTAAAATTTATTTAATTTACAAATCACTATAACAAAAAAATTTTAAAAAATGTTTTCAGCGAAAACAATTATATTAGGCGCGTTCGTAAGGACTTATACAACACAAAATAGCCAATAAAGTTTTTTTAATATTCGAAACAGACTGAAAAATTACAAAAATTTATGGTAACATTTGGTAAATCAGTAATACCAGGGATACATACGACAGTATTTTAAAATCGGATTCTTGTGACAGCACTTCTATTTTGTTTAAACAAAAATGTTAAAAGTAACAATTCTGCGGTTGTCGAAGACATTTATTTTGTTTGGTCAATAAAAGTGTTATCGGTGGATATTATAATGAACATTTCATAAGAACACATCAATTTATTAAATCAAAACTCTAAAAAAACAATTTTACGACCGTACAAAACATTTATTATTGTATATCCAAAACTTTGCTATAAATTGCAAATCGTCTGCTGAATAAAAATCCATTCTGGTCACCTATGAAGCTTCGCTTTTTTTAGATTATAACCTATAATATTTAAATAATAAATATTTACTTAATATTTACAATGAAGGTATTAACAAAAATAAACAGATTTTTTAAATGTTTAAAAAATATGTTTATAATTATTCTTTAATTAAATCGGAGTTCATTTTATAAAATTATAATAATAAACGCACGAAAACAAAATTTTAGGGTGTTGATACAAAGAGACTTAAAAATTTTGAAACCGAGGCAACATGGAGACAAAAGTAAGTAACTTAAGAAACTGGCAGCCAGAAAAAGAAACTGTTATTTATTAAATATTTCCGTTTTTTTGCCATAATTACAAACATTATTTTGTTTAATAATCATCACGACAGACTAAAAAGCTTTTGTAAAAAGTGAGAACCTACCGAAATTTAAAAATTGCAAAAACCTTTGCCTAAGTCAAAGCTAAAAAATGAGCCGAAAAAAGGAAAGTTTTAAAGCCAAGTGTGTAAAATGGAAAAAAGACAATATCTTTTGTAAGAAGTGAGAAACTACCGAAAGTTTAAAATCGCAAAAACCCTTGCTTAAATCAAAGCTAAAAAAAACGAAAAAAATAAAAGTTTTAAAGCCAAAAGTGTGAAATGCAAAAAAGCCAATATCTAATCGCGAACTCAAAGTCAAAACTTATTATATAACGTAATTAAAAAACGAAACGCATGCATGTAAAGACTCTATGGTTTCTTTTTTGTGGCTCTTTAGTCTTAAAAAATCAGTCTCCTAAGCGTGGCTCTTTGTACCCTTGGCTTTTTCGTGTTTTTTGTGATTATTTCCCACTTGGCTCTTTCGTTCCCGCTGCTTGGCTCTTAGGTCCTTTTTTCCAGCTCTTTAGTACCCAGCTCTAACGTCCCTTGGCTCTTCAGGCCTGTTACTGACGAGCGCAGCCAATCAGCGCAAAGAATGGACGATCATGAAAAAGATCAACTTGGCTTTTATGACCGGCTCTTTGCGTTCATTGTTTGCCAAAAATTTAAATTCTGAATCCTTATTGGTTGACTTTTTGAGACCTTCTAACACTAAACAATTTCTGATTAAACAGCGGGTTTAGACTAGAGTGAAAACCACTACATTGCACAGTTATCATAGCACTGGACATGTCCAAAGCTTTTGACACTGTCAATCACCACACACCCATACACAAACACAAGTACCAGCGACAATCACAAAATTCATAAACAATTACATCAAAGGCCGCAAAGCATACACCACATACAACAATCACAAAACAAAACCTCATAAAAACAGGAGTCCCACAAGGCTCCTGTCTATCACCCACACTATTCAACATCTACACCGCAGACATTCCAGCACCACCACCAAACGTACACATCATAACATATGCAGACGACATCACAATATTCGCATGACACCCAAACCACCACATAGCACAACAACAAATACAACCATACTTACACGCAACACAAACATGGACAAACAACAACCAAATCAAACTAAATGCAAGCAAAACAACATCCACACAATTCACACCAGATCCTGCAGAGTACAACACACAACTATCACTACAAATAAACAACACAACACTCATCACAACTAAAAACCCAAAAATCTTGGGGCTCACTTTTGATCCCAACTTCACATTCAACACACATAGGGTAGTGCATTTAATTTCGGCACTTTTTCGTTTTTCCAATTTAACTTTTTACTGTATGGCCCGATTTTCATGTTTGATAGCTCATTTTAAAGCTTTTACGATACTGCGTTGCGTCATAAGAAATTCATTGTACGAAAGTTGTTTTTTTACTTAATTAAATCAGTTTTTAAAAAAATGAAAAATTGCCGAAATTAAATGTATGCATTTAATTTCGGCACTTTACAAACAATCGATTGTTTCTCAGTCAAAAAATCATCATTTTCAAAAATTTAAAAACCTATCATTATCTCCAGACAGTTTTCTTTAATTTAAGGTTTTACTTGTTGTTCAACGTTTAACCGGAAAAAAGTTACAGCTAAAATGCTAAATGGTATCAAAATGAGGAAAATTTGGGAAAAAGTGCATTTAATTTCGGCACTTTTTTAAAAGACCCCCTTAATCGAGTTTAAGTGTAGTGCTATGACTCCTACACATTTCAACGTTGTCTTTTAACTATTTACAACTACAATTTACCACCCGACCACTAAAATCAACCCGTTTTTACCTACAGCAATAGTGTGCCGAAATTACACTATTTTATTTTATAACGATTGCTCAGCACAGACGCAACGTAGAACCACGGGGACTAAAAATTTGGAAAATCGACTAAATTTTACCAGGACAGTTTAATTTTTAAACCAATTTATTGCGTAATCATGAAATGCCCATGTTCTAAAAACGAGTAACATTTTTTATAAATTATAAATCACATAATTTCACATGAAAATATCATAACGTAACAAATAAAAAGCTCACGACAGTCATCTACATATAATTAGCTCTCATTTGAGCTATCAAACGTCGTATTCCGTCCAGGATTACCAAAGATATAGTCCAAAATCAAAAATGCCCAATTGGGAAAAGTGCCGAAATTAAATGCACTACCCTATCGCAAATACACACAGCAAAGCACGCAAAACACTCAAAATCATAAATGCATTCACAGTAATATTGTGGGGTAAACCAAAAGAAACAGTCACACACCCATACAAGGCAATCACTCGACCAATAATCGAGCATTATTATTTCCACGATTCAATATGGTTTTCGCAGATGCCGAAATACAGTTGACGCCTTACTTATGTTCGAAGAATATATTTGTAGCGGTTTTGATTTGTGTAGGTCAAGTGGTTCTTCAACTAAGGTTGTTGCTGTTTTTTTTTTTGATATCAGTAAAGCGTTTGGATCAGTCCTTCATCAAAATCTACTAAAATGTTTGCAAAATGAATTTGGTGTTTGTAATAGTATTCTAAGTTATATTAAATCTGATCTTTTAGATCGCTACTTTAAGGTTAAAGTGGAAAATACTTTTTCAAGAAAGATGCCGGTCTTAAGTGGGGTTCCGCAGGGGTCAAAATTGGGCCCTTTATTTTATATAGCTTATTGCAATTCTTTAGGATCCTTGGTTTTATCAACAAATTAATATTATATGCCGATGACCTGCGTCTTATCAAGCCAATATTTATAAATCAGGATGAATTGGCTCTTAATGATGACATCAATTTAAGAAATACCTATTTTTCAGTCGCTTTCTAACTGTCAGCACGTCTAAAACTGAATACATTATTCCTTCAGTGGGAAATCAAAATACTTTTTTAAATGTTGATCTAAAACTCAGCAATCATATAATTGAGAGGGTTAAAAATTATAAATATTTGGAATTGACTGTAGATGAGTGTTTGTCTTGGAGTAAACATGTGGAAATTAAGTGTGGCATTACGTAAATTTACTGGTGCCTTAGCTAAACTGTTAGGTAAAAATGTTAGTTCTAAAATTCTTAATCAAATATTTTTTAGTACAATCTTTCCATCAATGACATATGGACTTGCAGTTTTATTACCCAGTGTTCCAAAAAAGACAGACTTTTGTTAGATAAAGCACTTAAATCTGGTCTCCAAATGATTTTCAAAAACTATGTCAATTCACATGAACACCTACAACATCTAAGTGGAATTCCTTCGATAGGATTAACTGCAGCAAGTTATCGAACAAGGCTCATTTATTCTTATTACCAGAGTTTAGGATTCCGCCACATGACTATTTCTATTTGGCTGCAACCCATAATCTCAGATCTCAACGTCTGGAAAATAATCGTCATGAGTATGAAGTTCCTACTAAGTCTCTGAATCGTTCAAACTTTTCTGCTTTGAGGCAATGTATTAGACTTTGGAATAGTGTAAATACAGATTTGTGTGAACTTAACAAAAAACCATTTTATTGTCGCATGCGTGATTGTAACTTTTTGCATGATATTTTTGGAAATATTCCTTTTTATAATGTGATATAACATTTTTACTTCTTTATATAATATTCCTTAATTATTATGTTGTTTGTATGTATTTATTTTTTGCAAATCTTGAAATACTTCAGCCAATTTGTTTTAGGGTGCCGATCGCTTATTTTCCATGGGAGTCGCGAATCCTAATGGGACAAAAGCGGTCGGTGGCTTGACTTTTTGGTTTAATGTATTTCATATTATTACTAATCTTCTGTTTCGTGGTTCATACAAAATCATTGCAATGTGTCTATTGCTTATGTGTGTCCCTGCTTAGACGAAATAAAATACAATACAAAAAAAGTATACCAGCAATCTGGGGCCCCACAACATCAAACACACAAATTAAGTCTATGAAGAATCCTATGACTAAACATCTCAATCTACATTTTTATGTTTAACACCCTTACATAACTTTTATTAACTATAAAATTACTTAAATAAGCACATTTGAAATATTATACCTAACATATAAACAATACAAAAACGTATATTATTACAAATTTATTAAATAAAATATCACGATAAAGTATCACAAAAAAAACATTTGCCTAAAATAAAAAAAAACACAATTAAAAATTAACCTAACGTAACTTAAAGGAAACCGGCTGCGGTTTTTGAACCTAACTTAAAATACTTTTCCCTGTTTTTACCCTGACTTAAAGTTTTTAAATTATTTCTTAACCTTAACCTCACATAGGTAAGGTAAAAAAGGACAAAAAAGCGAAAATAAGGTAAAAAAGGTCTAAAATGGCTTAAAATACATGGAAATAGGCTAAAAACTGCAAAAAATACGCGATGATGGTGTCATCATAAGTCAAAAATGGCGTCATAATTTTAGGGTATTTTTTTCATTTTTTTGGCGGGGGAGGGGCATTAAAACTTTATTTATTCTAAAATACATTTTTAGAAAATCGTGACATTGACAAAAAAGTCAAATCCGAAAAATTAAAAAAACGTTCAAGCTTCTTATTAGCAAATCCAGGAGTTTCTCCATATCAAATATATCCGTATCAAAAAAACATAAACAAAAAAACGCCTTCTGTTAGCATCCTATGCCTTCTATAATTCTATCAAAAAAGGTACAGTCTAATCAGGAACTACCTGGTAACACCATAAATTCAACGATAAAGGATCTTCCAATTACTTCGTCGAAAATAGATCGCCCGCTGTCTTTTAATCAAAATCAATTGAGTAACAGTACTTCCTACAAAAACAGCGACTTTTTCTCCGCCAAATAATTATTTGACTTTAAAATCAAAGATCTGCCTCGTTACTCACTAAAAGAACTTAGAGAATTAAAGGAAAATTTGTCCCAAAAAGTAAATGCAACTAAGTAAAAACCAAAAAGCTGACTAGATAAGTATAATACACGTAGGGTAACTGACTTAATTTCGGCCACCCCTTTTTATTTTTCTGAATAAGTTTTTTCTGACTTTTTCAATCAAGCCAAAATTTGGCCTAAAAATCAAACAATAGCTATATTTGTTATTCCAGTGCAAAATTTGAATATTTCTGTTACACTTAAAAATCAGTGAGGGTTTAAACTTTTTTTTAAAAGTGGCCGAAGTTAAGGCGCGTGCCATTTATTTCGGCCACCTACAAAAAACTGTTCATAACTATTGCTTAAACTAACAATAAAAATTTCTAAAGGTTGCAAATTTATCCTTAGGTATTGTTCTTGGTACATATAACTTAATTTTTCCCGTTTGCAAACTTTAATCGTTATTAGCAAGACTTTAAATAATAATGTCAAAACCTTAAAAACACAAGTTTTAATAACACGTGTTTTTTGTTGAAAATTTTTTTGGTGAAAAAAACTATTTCAACATAAAATGGCTTTTGTTACAGCCAACCAACTTTAAAGAAAGCATGGTAAAAATTTTATTCCATTCCATTAAGTTTTTTTATATTTTCAACCCAAAAACAGCAAAAAAACAAAATCCGCCTTAATTTCGGCCACCTTTTAGGTTTTAAAAAAAACCAAAAACAAACGCCTAAAACACAAAAAAAAACAATTAGATAAACCAAAAGTTACGGATTGGGATTATTTTAAAAAATTATATTTAAAAACAATTTTTTTGAAGTTTTATTAAAGTTTCCAAATTTTAGTTAAAAATTTAGCAGCAAGTATTGATGAAGTTTGGTGAGCTCTTTAGCTCATTTTTATCGCGCAAAAAAATTTTTTTTGAGATCCTTGATTGCAGATGTTTTCATGCTTTAATTAAAGAATTTTAAAAATTAAGTCTAAATAATAATCGAAATAAGTTTCTTGTTTTCAATCTTGAATTTAAAAGTTTTTCTCACACAAAAAAACAAAATCAAGAAACACCAAAAAAAAATTAAAACTGAAATTAAATTTTTATTTTTGTTCTAAAAAATTAATTTTATTAAATTTGAAACAATATAACTTAAAAATAACCAAACGCGCAAACAAACATAAAGAAATTATTTTTTAAAAGTACAGTAATACGCTTAATTTGAATAGGAAAAGAATGGCAGGTTTTTTGAAGTCTCGGGGTGGCCGAAGTTACCGTAATTTGAAAATGCGCAGTTAGTATAATGCATTGGAATCTTCTTTCGAAGAAAACATAAAAACATGAAAACTAACTATTTTGACCACTTAAAAGTCTTTAATTCAGGGTCATAATTTGTCTCAATTCAAATTTGATGCAGTTTAAACACATGCCAAAATTCCAGAAAATCACAAAAATGTGGTTTTTTCAATGGAAATGTTGATAATGCCGAAACAAATGAATAAAAAACTTGGCGAAAACATTTTATTTAACATACATCCAGCTATTTCTGTTCTAGTCCTCTTGTGTTTTGAAAATAATTTAATTTTCTAACACCCTAAATTGGTGGCCGAAATTAAGGCGTGGCCGAAATTAAGTCAGTTACCCTACTATAGCACAGGATTTTAAAATAAAACACGCTTACAAAAAATATTGGCGCAATAATAAAGGTCTAAAAATTTCTCATGATAATAAATTCGTTGTTAATTTATCGTCCGAAAAAAATATTGAGCCAGAAAAAATGTCAGTATTAGCAAAGGGTGTTAAATTTATACCAAATAACAAAAAAATTCAAATTAAAAAAGTATTATTAGATTTCGAAAATTTTAAATCTAAAATGAGATGGAGATATAAATTAAAACATAAGATAATGCCAGCAGAGAAATCAGTGTGAACGTTAGTCTCCTATTTACAATATCTCAAAGCATTTCGCTCTTGTAAATTTGTATAAAAAACAATTCAGACATCAATAGTACTAAGGTTTACAAGCCACAAATTTTATAAATAAAAATTTTAGCTTTAAATATAGTGGCATTAATTTAATTGTGACTAATTCTGTTAACAATATATCATTGGTGGCGCGGGAGCGCCACGGGGCGATTTAACCCTGTGGCGCCGCGCCAACCATTATTAGAGAACGTGAGTAAATTTTGAAATTCAGAACCTTCTTCTTCTTATTCTTATTATTATTCCAACGCTCCATCCTTAAAAACAATATTCCTCATTCGTTACTGATTGATCAAAAATAAACATGGGCTCATTAGAAAGAAGAAGGAATTACGCAACTTTCTTAGGAAGCACTTTTTTCATTTAGGTCCTTGTTATCGATTTATTGATCAAAATAAAAAATTTGAAAAATAGACAAATAAAAACTCCCAACCGCACAATAACAGCCTTTTGGCAACAATAAGGATTGTACAGAGCAGACTACCAACATCCCCTCATAGAAACCGCACAAAAAAAAGCAGACCGGTTTTAATTGGTGGCAGAAACGGAACCAGTTCCCAGCGCCATCTGCTTCAACCGCGCGGAAAACGGCGAAAACAACAGAGTACTTTTTTTAATTCTTGCATTACTGATGAAAAAATTAATTGAAAGTTTTATTTATTAAAAAACAATAATAAGCGTCGGTGGCGCGGTAGCGCCACGAGCCGGTAATCATCGGTGGTGCGGAGTACCATACTGCAATTTAACTCACGGCACCGCGCCAACTATACTTAGAGAACGTGAGTAAATTTTGTGGTTCATCATCTTCTTATTATTTGGCGCACGGCATCGCGCCAACTATATTTAGAGAACGTAAGTAAACTTTGTCTGGAGCGCAACTGAACCGAACTAGCTATAATTAAACAACGTGGGTAAAATTTGTAATTTACATTCATCTTCTTCTTATTATTATTTTTTATTTAAAAAAGTATATCTCGGCAACGAAATGATTATAAACATATGTCATTGCGCAGCTAAAACTATAGTTTATTAGGCTATTTTTTAAATTTAATTCAAAAAAATTGGTAGACTAGCCTTGAAAAATGCTCTAAGAATAGAGCACAAAAAAGATGTGGACTAGGTTGAGATGGACATTATGTGGACTATAGGAAATTTGCATTTGGTTTGGGCAGCTGCTCACTATATAAAAATTTCTACCATATGATAATGATTTGTTTATACATTGATCTAATCACACAGCATTGTTGCATGTTTTTTAGTTTGATGAAATGTCAATCTAAAAAATCATACTCACAGCAATCTTTGACAAGCGCGAAATCGCCACTTTTTCAAATTTATAGTTGTTTTTTACACATACAAATATAACCTTCTAATTGAAAAAGTCGCGATTTCGCGCTTGTCAAAAATTGCTGTGAGTATGATTTTTTAAATTGACATTTCATCAAACTAAAAAACATGCAATAATGCTGTGTGATTAGATCAATGTATAAACAAATCATTATCATATAGTAGAAATTTTTATTTAGTGAGCAGCTGCCCAAACCAAATGCAAACTTCCTATAGTCCACATAATGTCCATCTCAACCTAGTCCACATCTTTTCTGTCTAAACATACGCCTGGGGAAAAATCGCCCCTTTTTCCTGCTCTATTCTTAGAGCATTTTTCAAGGCTAGTTATTGTATATTTTAAAAAATCACTAGTGTGAAATATAAGTCACTATAATAAGGATGACCTTTTTTCGGAATTTTAGTGACTGGTATGATTGAGCTCTACACCAACATTGGAATTAGTTTTTTTATGACCGATTCTGTCAAGACGAAATTAAAAACAATTTTTTGAAATGTTTTATAAATAATTTTTTGTCGGTATGATTTTGACTTTATGAATTGTATTCACAAATTTTAAAAGTTTTGAAATTGGAATAAGGATGAAATTTAAAAAGTGCTGTTTTCCACTTTTAATTTCTTTTTAAAAGTGATCAGCGCATAAATATCAGTTGTTTTCTTTTGATCTCAAAAGTAGTAATAATGTGCCAGAGTAGACTTTGTTGTAAATGTTATAGTGTCTTCGTTCTGTTCTTAATCGCAGTAATAATGCGCCAGAGTAGAATTCGTTGTAAATGTTATAGTGTCTTCGTCCTTCTTAATCGCAGTAATAATGTGTCAGCGTACAATTCAGTGTGAACGTTATAGTTTCCTGTCTACATTAACTCGAAGAATTAGTAATACTGTGCAAGAGTAGAATTGCATATTAAAAAATTAAAAAGATTTTGTTCTTGTATTAAAAAATCACTACTGTGAAATATAAGTCACAATAATAAGGATGACCTTTTTTCTGCAATTTAGTGACCATTTTAATAGATTTGTACACCAACATTGGGGTAAATTTTTTTATGCGACCGATTGTGTCAAGACGAAACGAAATTAAAAATATTTTTTTGAAATGTGTTATAAATGTTTTTGTGTGTACGATTTTGTTTTTATGAATTGTACTTACGAATTTTTTAAATTTGAAAAACAAAAAAAAACAATTTTGAAATTGAAAAATATGAAATTTAAAAAGAGCAGTTTTAAACTTTTTTATTCCTTTTTAAAAGTGATCAGCACACAAATATCAGTTGTTTTTTTCGATCTCAAACGTAGCAATAATGTGCCAGAGTATAATTAGTTCTAAATGTTATAGTGTCTTCGTTCTGTTCCTAATGGCAGTAATAATGCGCCAGAGTAGAATTCGTTGTAAATGTTATAGTGTCTTCGTCCTTCTTAATCGCAGTAATAATGTGCCAGCGTAGAATTCAGTGTGAACGCTATAGTTTCCTGTCTACATTAACTCGAAGCATTAGTAATACTGTGCAAGAGTAGAATTGCATATTAAAAAATCATCAGTGTGGAATATAAGTCACAATAATAAGGATGACCTTTTTTTCTTCTTCATTTTAGTGACCAGGATGATAGATTTGTACACCAACATTGGGATAAATTTTTTTTATGCGACCGATTCTGTGAAGACGAAATTAAAAATAATTTTTTTAAAATGTGCTATAAAAGTTTTTGTCTGTATAATTTTGTCTTTATGAATTGCTGTACTTA
>JASAMX010026193.1:0-15616 GCA_030248175.1 Microlaimidae sp. YZB2_3
GAATAGAAATGCTTCCTCAGTAAGGCACTATTGCTATGTTTAATGCTGGTACTCAAGCCCAGGTCTGAAAGGTGAGATAGGAAGTAATTCCCCACCACATTGCCTAGAGTGGAAACTTACAGCCTCAATAAGACACCACCTAGCCAGTGTGCTGAACTCAAGCCCAGATAAAAGTGGGTGGGTTGGATGGCTTTAGATGTGACTTTACCGGAAACATTGCATCTAAAATTCAGTTGTGATAGTTCTCTGCCCATCTGTCTAATCTGCCTCAAAATAAGATTTTAAAGCCAATGTCTTTCAGGTTGAAAATAAGGGCGAACCGTTCCTCGTCAACAAGAAATAAACAATAAACGCGCAAACCAAAAAATTTAAAAAAAAATCTGTGGTAATTTAACCAATAATTATTAAATTGCATCACGTGTTCCGGAGAAACACGTGATGCAATTTTCTCGTGCGTGTTGCGTTATTTCCTCGGAGCACCCTTACAATTTCACCTTGAGTTATCTTTAATGTGAAAATGAGAAAAAAACACTATGCAAGCGAGGTTCTCCGATTAGCTGAATGAAGCTTAATATAATTAATGATTGATTGATGTAACCATAGGTGTTTTTGGTCGGGTCCGCTAGGGGGGGTCCACCCCCGGGTGGAAGGCAAAATTTTTTTAGGGGGGGTCCGGACTCCCCTGGTTTTTTAGGGGGGTCGACCCCGGGTGCGAGATTTCAAATTTAGGGGGGTCAGCATAGATGAACAAAGGGGGGGTTAGGGTGGGGTTTACCCCCCCCCCTTAGCCTCGAAATTTTGGGGGGCCCCCAAATTTTCGAATTTTTTACCCCTGACCCCCCTCTAGATTTTGAAATCTGACCCCCCCCTCCCCTCTTGAGAAAATTTTAAGTACTTTTTTTATACTAAATTTTCTTCCAAAAACGTGAATTTTTTTACACAAATTCATGTTTTTACACCCTTTTTATACCTGAATATCGCTTTTTATTCAATAAAAAGTAGTATTATCTTATAAAAAAACTATTTTTAAACCTTTAATGGTTTAAAAGTATTTTGCTTCGGAAATTGGACCCCACCTGACCCCCCTCTAGGTTTCAAAATCTTCCACCCTGGGTCGACCCCCCCTAGAAAGCTAGGGGGGGTTCGACCCCCCCCTAGGACCCCCCTCCTAGATTTTGAAATGTCATTTACCCGGGGTAAACACCCCACCCCCCTTTGGCTTTTTGACCGTGTTCATCTATGGGGGTCAGGGGGGTCGAATTTTTTAACAAAATTTTTTTTAACTCAATAATTTAAGTGTTTTTAGGTCTAATATTGAATTTTATGTACTAAAACAGTTTATTTAGGCCTAAAAAGTGTATTTAAACACTGTTTTTAACTAAAAAACCGTGTTTTTGACAGTAAATAAAAAATATACTTCCAAATTGGTCAGGAGGGCGGAGGGAAGGGGGGTCATCCTCGCTAGGGGGGGTCAGCTCTCGAGCTTTGGGGGGGGGGGGAGGGAGGCCCTGGACTTTTTCTAAGGGGGGGGGAGGTCCAAAATTTTGAATCTAGGGGGGGGTGCACCCCTCTGTCCCCCCCAAAAAAACACCTATGGATGTAACTGTATCCTGTATCAATCATTTTTAAAGTTCGAGGTTAAGTTGAAATAACATTCATGGTCCATATTTTTATTTTTGAAGATAAAAAGCCACTTCAAGCCACTTCTAGCGGGCTTTTGTTTTAAATTTTGATCTTTCGAAACGAAAACGTTGCTAGAGCACAATATTGTCCAAATGATAAATTTCTGACATTACTTATGTACATTACTTCTGACCATAGATGAGAAAGGGGGGCAGGGTGGGGTCCACCCTCCCTAGCCTTGAAATTTTGGGAATTGGGACCCCCCCCCAGACGAAAATCTCCCAAAATTTCCGAATTTTTTACCCCTGACCCCCCTATAGAATTTTAAATCTGACCCCCCTTCCGAAATTTTTTGCTCCTTCCTTTATACTAAATTTTCTTCCAAAAACGTGAATTTTCATCATCAGACCACCCCCCCCCCTTGCCCCCCCCCCCCCCCCCCCCAAAAACCAACAACCACACCACCCCCAACCGCCCCCCCCCCCCCCCCCCCCCCCCCTATATTCATGCTTTTACACCCTTTTTATATCAGAATATTGCTTTTTATTCAATAAAATGTAGAATTATCCTATAAAAAGAACAATTATTAAAGTTATTATGGTTCTGGCATTACTTACGTACATATTTATTTGTTTTGTTTTGTTAATGCGGGCCGGCTACAGAATTTAAGCCCTGTCTTACATATTTATTTACATTTCTGACGAAAAATTACAAAATAATAACGTAGAAGTAAAATATACAGCACAAAATACATGTTATGTCGTATGTATAGTAGTTTATACAAAAATGATGCGGACTGGCGACAAAACTAGAACTTTAGAAGGTTATATCTCCATAACCGAAGATAGAATATGAATGGAACCAGGGGCGTAGCGTAGCATAGCCAGGATTTCGAAAAGGGGGGGGATTGCTGCACTCCATACAAATTTTTCGAAAAGGGGAGCTTGTAGGGGGTTGTACTCTAAATTTTCAAAATACCATAAAAAAGACATTAAAAAAGGGTAAAAATTTTTGCGCTTCGCGCTAAGTGATTCTTTTTGTTGTTATTTGCATTGTTTTTTTAAGTTAAACTTGAAAAATTTTAGGTTTAAAAAGATATAACATATAACAAATCGTGCGACAGCACAAAAAAATTTCAAAAAATTGTCTTTGAAATTCATTAGAAACATCACTTAAAAGTTGTAAAAAGTATATAAATGTCGAGCGCTGAGCGGAGCGAAGCGAAGCGTGAGAAAATTTTTAAAAATTGTTCTCTTAGGACCCCAAATTTTTACATCCGCCAGCCTAAAAAGGGAGGGAGGGGGTTACAACCCCCATAACCCCCCTGTCTACGCCATTGGTGCTCAGATTCTTAGTTATCTTTTAAAAAGTTAGAAAATAATTGTTTTTCTATGACGTCATCACTATTGCCGATACCGTAAAAAAACCTGGTCCCAAAAAAAAATAATATTTTTTTGAGTTTTTTTTTTCTGAAGATTTGAGCAAAATCGGCTAGCTCAAATTTTTTTATGATGCGTTAAATGCGCACGGTTTTTGCGATTTTTCGCCGAATTAATACGCTGCGAAAAAGATAGCTTTTGCTTACTGCTTGTCGTGTGTACGATTTTGATGATATTGTTATATATTAAATGTCTAATTTTTTTTTAGGGTTGACCGACCCTAGGAGAATTTCTAGGATATTTTGTTAGAAAAACATATTTGAAATTAAAATCCTATGACGTAATGACAAAAATTTGTAAAAAATGGCGCAAAGAAGCAGACCTGTGCACGGTTTGGAAACGCCCCCCCCCCGTCAAAAAATGAAAAAGTACCCTAAAATTATGACGCCATTTTTGATCTATGATGACGCGAACATCGCGAATTTTTTGCAGTTTTTAGCCTATTTCAATGTATTTGAAGCCATTTTAGACCTATTTTTACCTTATTTTCGCTTTTTTTGTTCCTTTTCTCTTTTTTTTCTTTCTCCCCTGCTTGCCCCCCCCCGTTTCAAAAAAGTTGACCCTCCTCGTTTTGGAATTGCCCCCCTCCCTAATAAAATCCCCAGGGGGGAGTGCAAGTGCAGTGGGAAGGTCAGATTTATATAGTAAAATTAATATCATCAGTAATATTTTTGTTATTATAGCTTACACCATACTCATTCGCAAAATTTAAAGACATCAGAAAATAGATAGTTATTTTATATACAATTTCATCGCCTGATAATTTTGAAGATCAGACATAATTGTGCAGAAATTAGGTAAAAAAACAAAAGTAAAATGTATGTATGTGTATGTTCACGCAAACACCAGGGGACGATTTTTAAGCTGTTTTTAGTGCATATTTTAAAAAAATTTCGCCTCCGGCGGCTGGGGGTACGGTGACGTGCAAAATCCCCATAAAAGTAGTGTAAAATCCCCATGGCAAAATTCCCCATAAAGTAGTGCGAATTCCCCATAAAGTAGTGCGAATTCCCCATAACAATCAGAAATGCGTTTGTAAACTAAAATGTGTTAAAAAAAACTAAGTTTTAATTATAAAAGCATTAAAAATGTTTTCATTTTTTCCTAAGCCTAAGCAAAGCCCTAAAATCAAGCTAACTTTATCATGATAAAGTTTTGTTGTATTTTCCAAGTGTTAAAATTTTAAGGAAATACTGCAAACGCATTATATTTATGGGGAATTTACACCACTTTATGGGGAATTTGCACTGTTTCATGGGGAATTTACACCACCTTATGGGGATATTGTAACGTTTATGGGGATTTTGGCCTATGGGGAATTTGTCCATGGGGATTTTATACGGACCCGGGGGTACACCCCCAGAACCCCTAGCGCCGCTACGCGGCGCAGGCGGCGGCGCTGAGCACCGCTTTTGTGGCACTTTTTCTCCCCCAGACCGCCCCCTCCGAAATGAAATCCTGGCTACGCCACTGAGCTTAATATTAGGTTTTTTGACAACAAACCTAAATTAAAAAGTCGCTATTTTTTGATAAATTTACGTTTTTAATGGTTTTGAAAAAAAGTTTCGAAATTTTTTTAGCATTTGTTTGGCCCCCCTAGCCCCCGGGGGGTCAAACCATAAAAAACTTTTTAGGTCAAAAGCAAGTGATAAACAATGGCGACATTTAAGATTATATAATATGATTAAAATCGCACACACGTCGAGCAGTAAGCAAAACAAAAGCTATCTTTTTGCAGTGTATTATATTGGCGAAAAATATCGCGAAAACCGCGCGCATTCAACGCATCATAAAAAAATTTGAGTGAGCCGATTTCGCTTATATTTTTAGAAAAAATTAAAAGTGTTTTAAGAGCATACCAAGTGGCGTTTTTTATCTAGTACTAATGGTAACGGGACTTTAGAGCCGGAGTGAGGGAACTTTAGACTTTAAACATACTATTGTTTGCAAACGCATTTTTCATTTCGGCTCTAAAGTCCCTGCTGCGGCTCTAAAGTCCCCAGGTCCGGCTCTAAAGTCCTGGCTCTAAAGTCCCTCGGCTCTAAAGTCCCCAAACCGTACTAATAAGTTTTGTTTTTTTGGACCAGGTTTTTTCCCGGCATCGGCCGTAGTGATACCGTCATAAAAAAACAATTTTTTCTAACCTTTTTAAAAGATAGCGAAGAGTCTGAGCCATGGGCGTGGCCATGATTTCGGAAAGGGGGGTCCAACTCTGAACAAAATTTCCGAAAAGGGGGGAGGTCCAAATCCTAAACGTTATAAAAGGACTAAAAATTTTTCCGCGCTTCGCGCGGAGTGTTTCTTACCTTGTTTATGTCACATACTTTATTATTTTCCTATTACTCAATAAAAATAAATCTATAAAACAATGAAAAAATTTTTACAAGCAATTTGATTGATACCTCAAAATTTTCGATTTCCAAAACAGTAACAACTGAAAAATGAGTCCATTCAATTACAGCTAAGCAATGCAAAGTGCGAGAAAATATTTTTATATTACTTCTCCTAACCTTTTAATTTTTAACCCCACTATATAGCAATATAAAAGAAGGGGGGTCCAGTGATGTCGTATCAAGATTACAAAACAAAGTAACACAAATTTGGAAGTGGAGATCATTCAAAACATTAAGAATGGGGTGGGTCAAGCGTGGTCATACCAAGATTGATTACAAAACAAAATAACACAAATTCGGAAGTGGAGACTATATAATTAATTCAGCGCTGAGGGCAGCAAAGCGCGAGAAAATTTTTTAAAAATGGCCGTTCTAGACCCCCAACTTTTTATCCTTGGAGACCCAAAAAGGGGGCTAACCTCAAATTTTCCCCTTTGCCGACCCAAAAGGAGGGCTATACCTCTCCCCCGGCTACGCCCATAGTTTCGATATATGTCCCGTACATATTCTACCCTAAACCAAAATGCCACCAGGAAGCGACATTACTCAAACACTGAATGTTGTTGGATTAATGCCAGCAGTTCATTTGAAATCCATGTAAATTACAAAATGCAACTGACCCAGTTCCCTATATTTAAATTAAAACGAAATTCAAAACAGTTAATGTCACTCCAGCTCTATTTTTCACCGATTTCAGGCCGCGCAATAAAATGAATTAAAAATACAATGGACATTTTCGTTATTGTTTTTTTTTATTTTTTATGATTATTCTGCGCGGCGGCTGTCGCGACCGTTCTGTCGCTTCTACAAGTGCCGTTGAGTTTAGGTTATGGAGATATAACCTTTCAAATTTCGAGTTTTGTCTCCAGTCCGCATCATTTTTGAATAGACTGTAGTTTGTGTTTATAGTGTTTTGTAGCCGATATGCGTTTAAAAAACAACATTGAAAGATTTACGATGCTTTACCATTAATATGATCGAAAGATTTAGTAGTTAAAAACTGATTGTACAAATCATGCTAGCACATTTTATTTTAAAACATTTATTATTAATATTAAGTAGGTTATTAAAGTCAATATGAATAAACATAACGTATTTTTACTGCATTTTTATCAGTGGTAAATTTTGACCAAAATCTAAAAAAACAACAATTTTTATTAATTCAACCAATAACAAAATAGGTCAAAGTAGACCACAATGCAAATAATACATAGACGGCTAATTCAAGTTTATTTAAACAATTTCATCCTGATATCTGATAACGACTAATTATTGCTTATTGATTGATTTTATAAACATCGTAATTGGCCACATTAAAACTTTTTTATGAAATAACCAAAAAAGTTTGTAATTATTATTACGTTTTCGTTTTTTAAAGAATTTTTGTTTTTTTGCTGTTGGTGCCTCAAGTAAAAAAAGTTTGATATTTTAAGTAAAACACATTAGTAAAAATTTTTTGGTCTTTTTCTATTATTTTGACTTTATACGAACAACTTTAAATTTTAAAATAACTTACTACAACTACGCCTTTCTATAAAAACAGTTCTATTTTCCGCATTGAAAAACCTGTGCAGAAAAAAATCATTCAATGCCACGAGTACACTTTTTTCTCTTCTGAAGTTAAATACAGGTTAATTAATACCATGGCATGGTTAAATTGTTTGTGCTGCGAAACACTAATTTTTGTTTGCAGCTGGAACTGTTTACTTTCAACGTACCAATATATTCCTCACAAAAGAGTGGAAACGTCATTACACTGTTGAATAAAGCGTTTCAAAATAAAATATTATAAAAGATATTAATAATAATCTTCTGACTTGTTTCACCTGTATCCAAAGTCACCATGTTATATTTATTGTCAAATGGGTTGTCGTCATTTACCTACCGTTTCTTAAATCTAGGAGATAAAGAACAAACAAGCGAACATTGAAAAACGTGCGCACAAAAAATTAATGATAAAAGATGACAATGCTTGGGCATAAATTAATATAATCAAACAAAAAAATCTTGCACGTCTGATTGTATCTGATTGCATTCTGTCCAAGAGCAGTGCACTTTAGAAGTTTCTGCTTTAAGCGTCAATAACAACCTCAACGGAGGATTTATCCATATATTGAATGAAACAATAAGAACTATGTTGATGATGATAACTATAATTCATTAAATTTATGATTGAATTAAACTCAAATACAAAAATTTAAAAACCAAAGGCAAATGTTGATTAAAAATAACATACTATATCCTGCAAAAACTGCACTATCTTCCAGAAAAATAGAGAAAAAAAAAACACGAACAGGTACATAAATTATTAAACAGTTAATTTTATTATAAAACTTAAATTTGGCTAGTCTTTTAATTAGTTCGTTTTGTTAATCACTGGACGAAGAGTTTGTACTGTCCACGTTGTGTACAACGATTTTCTATTTTTTTTAAAGTATTTTAATACAAATAAATGTAAACATAACATCCTGACGCTAATCGCTTGAAGACCCGCTGCTTTCCCTGCTTCCTTCGCTTTGCCTTTTCCTCCTTACCTTTTGCTCTCTGTCACTTTCTTCCTGATCATTCTGGTTATCTTCCTCGCTATTATTATCTTCTTCTTCATTTTCTTCGCTTTTATTCCGGTTTTCCCCCTTTTTTCTCTCTGCTCCGTTTCTTCTATCGTCTTCAGAACTTTCCCCCTCCTCCTCCTCCTCTTCTTCATTTTCCTTCTGTCTCTTCATGGACTGAAGCGCTTGTTCTCGTAGCATTTCGTCATCACGTGTCGAGTCCTGGCTTTCTTCTTTCTGCAACAGAAAAAAACCAATATCATGCTAAATGCAATGTGCGCTTACTTAACAAAGACAAGACAGTCAAATTTTTACTGAAAAATAGCCGAAAATCTTGTCAAATACTTATTTTAAGAATATATTACGATAATACTCTTTTTCACAAATTAAATTTTATATAATTTGCAAAAAAGAAGAAGTTAGAATCTTTACATTATGAGTACAAGCTACCATAAATATAAATTCAAATTTATTATGTAAAATTCTATTCTTTTGTAAAGGTTTTAAAAAATAATATGAAAAAAAATTATATAAGAATTAGTGTACTTACAACAGGTCTTCTTTGGAGTTCCTCCGACTCCTCAGCCGAAGATTCATCACTACTTTCAGATCGGCGAGAAGCCTTTTTAGCTTTTTTTGTCTTTTTGTGTTTTCGCTTGTGTTTTTTCTTCTTTTTCTTCTCAGACTTATCTTTTTTCCTTTTTGCGCTTTCCTAAAAATACAAATTTTTTAGAAAGAAGGTATGAAATTTAATGTGGTACTAATATTATTTTAATAAATTAAAAAAATACTAAAATGATACAATGGTTATTGGAAATATGTGGAAATAAGAGCTTGCTGATGGAGGTTTAGGTCAGTTGCGTAGCCAGGTGGGGGGGGGGGACCGGGGGCGGCGGCCGCCGCCCCCCCCCCCCCTCCCGAAATTCGGCGAAGCCGGATTTTTTCGTAAGGGGGGAACCCTTACGTTTTTTGAATTTTGGGAGAAAATTTTTTTTCTTTATATATAAATTCAGAAACATTTCTGATGCGTTCCAAAAGCAAAAAAATACCCAAAAAACTGAAATTTTTCCCGCTTCGCGGGAAGTGTACATTAATTTTTTGTTAGTTTTTTTTAATTTCGATGGATGAACCATTCAATACATAGCTAAGGCATATGCCTTTGCCTCAGATATTGAATGGCAATACTATATATTATATTATGGCAATACTTTATATAGATATTAAAACTAATTATAAGATATGTGTGCAGACCTGTGCACGGTCTGGAAATGCTCCCCGTTTTATTGGAGGATTTGCCCCCCCCGTTTTAATGCTCCCCCGCCAAAAAATTAAAAGTACCCTAAAATTATGACGCCATTTTTGACCTATGATGACGCCATCATCGCAATTTTTTTGCAGTTTTTAGCCTATTTATATATATTTTAAGCCATTTCAGACCTATTTTTACCTTATTTTCGCTTTTTTTGTCCCTTTTTTCTCTTTTCCCTTCTTTTTTTCTCTTTTTTTTCTTTCCCCCCTGCTTGCCCCCCCCCCCCCCGTTTTAAAAAAGTTGCCCCCCGTGCCTCCCCCCGTTTAAACCCCGGGAGGGGGGGGGGGCAGTGCACAGGTCTGTGTATGTTTGATAATGACTATTTTAAACCCCTTAACAACGGTTTTTACACTTGTGCGCAAATGCGGCATGGTGTAAATAATTTATAATTGATTTGTTTAACACATTTATAAATTTAAGAATTCTTTTTGTGTTGTCAAGCTTGACGAGAGCATCAACTGATGACGACGCACTCCCCTTGGGCTAGTCCTAATAACTTGTCTTGGTGTAAGCGTCAAAACAAGTTATTAATAATTGATAGTTTTTATTAAAAACTTTAAAAATTTTTTTTTATCTCTAGGCTTTTTATTTTGTGTGTCTTTAAATTTAAAAACAACAAATTTTTATAAAGTTATCTTAATAACTCGTTTTAAATATCATGTTCATTTATGTTTGTATTTTATTATTGTTTATAAAATATATGGGACTATACCCTTCCTACACAAACTATTTTTGGGTGATTTGTTTCCATAACCCAGGGGGTCTAGTTTTTGCCTTTTTTTAAACATTAAAAATACTATCATTTCTTGCAATTGCGTTATTTTTAAAATTTTGTTTTTATACAAACAAAATAATGATACAAAAAATGTGACAAATTTAATTTATTATTTTGTTTAAATCAGTAATGCATTAATACTGGCAAAAAGTTCTTAGTTAGGAAACAAACAGGCTATAAAAATAAAAGAACTGAAAAATATTAAAGTAAAAACTAAAACTACTTGTCAAACTTGTAAATTTTCTGAAATCTAGAAGGAAAAAACATTTTAAAAAATACTCGAGGACAAGGGGTTTTACTCTGATGCTTGAGAGCTATTTCTTAAGAATAAAAAAAATAGTAAACCATCTGTAATACAATAACAAGAGTAGAGCTGCAATCAGATGAAAACATTAAAGAACAATAGAGAAACAATTATTAATCTAGAAATACCTCTTTCATCCTGGCTGCAATGCGGGGATCGGAGTCCTCCGAGTCGCTGCTCCTCTGCTTCTTGACTGGAGGAGGGGAGGGGGAGGGTCTTCTCACGGCCGCCGCCGATTGCTGTAGTCTTTGTTCTTTCAATGCTCTGTAATTTACATAAAATCAACAACCAATACCGAAATAAAATATTTATCTATTCTAATAATAATTTCATTATTTTATATAACGCTAAAGTTTATCTAGTCATAGCATAATTAATAAAATTCCAATGATACTATTATTAGAAATCTAACCTACACGTACTAATAAAGTGGGGGTAACTTACAGTTCTCTGGCGGCTTTTCTGGCGCTGTCGATGGTGACAGGGGATCCCTCTCTTTCACGCTTCATCTTAGCCGCCAGTCGAGCTTTCCGCTGCTCCTCCTCGCTGTCAGAACTGGTCGGAGTGGGTGGACGTCTGGCCATCTGTCGTCTAAAATTATATACCGGCTCTTTATCATCAGTACATTACATAGCAAGCAGTGACCTTTCATAAAGAAAAATATTATGAATATTTTTAAATTTCCGGTATTTTTTAACTTTTATTTTAAAATGCCTTTTAGACTGAACTCGTTTTCCTATGTATACAATAAGTAATTACAGCTAACCTAGGAGGAGAAGCCGCTTTGCGTTCTGTGAATCTTCGTCTCGGTGGCTCGGGTTCTACCCCCACTGTTTCCGTGAACCTAAATTTCGTGATTTTTATTTTACTAAAACAAACATAGCATTATGGCGCTTAAAACAATCTAAAACACTACCGCGATGTGTTATCTATGATTGGGTGATATTTATCATAAGCGCGTGTCCAAAATAAAGTTATAGTTCAGGAAAAATAACCCACGGAAAATGTTCAATAGCTTTTTTCAGAAAAATTTTCAGCTCGAGAATTTAGGTTTTTTTTGTTAAAAAATTTGGCAACATACATCGCGCATAGTTTTCAAAAATTTTGATTCTGAGAAAATTAATATAAACACAAAATAAAAAATAACTGAAATAATTTATTGCTTGTACTCGATTTCTCTCTTTATATTTTGTTGCTTTCTGGACTAATAACTAAAAAACCGTAATATAGTGAGGATTTAGGAAAAGGATAGAAATATTATGCAAATTTACGAGGCACAAAATCAACTCATTGTTTTCACTTACAATCATCAACTCATCGTGCTTAAAACTATTTAATTCTGCTCTAAAGTCCGCAAGCTCTGCGAAGCAAACCATATACGGTGTTAAAGGAGCACTGTCACAAATCAAATTCCTATAACGCCCGAACCGGACTGCTCCTTTAATACCAACCCTACCTAACTCAACTTTGGTATTTAGAGTGCTCCACTACAAGGCTACAACATTTTTAAATTTCAGCTGAATCGGTTCAGTATTAAAGGAGCTGTCCAGTTCGGGCGTTATAGGAATTTGATTTGTGACAGTGTTCCTTTAAGGTTAAACTTAAAGGAACACTTTTCACAATCAACGGCAGGAAAAATTTATATAATAACCATACATTTAATATTGGGTTTTCTTCGCACAAACACTAAACAATTTTTAATTTCAGACTGATCGACCAAGGATTAAAGAAGTAGTTCGTTGCAGACGATAGGAGTTTGTATCATAAAAGGGCTCTTCATTATCAATATTATATAAACTAGGTCTTCCAGGCTGAAATTAATGGCGTAACCGTTCTCCGCCAGGAAGAAATAAACAATAAACCTGTGAGCGAGAAAATTTAAAAAAAAAGTTTTCAGCGGTTATGTAACCAATTATTATTTAGTTGCGTCATGTGTTCTTCTGCACGTGATATTTTTTCAAACAACTAGTGGTTACTTTACCACCCATCTATTTTCACCCTGACAGGGTTTATTATTAGTTTATTGGTACGTGCTTTAATTAAGTAATTAAAATAGGAATTAATATTGTTTTTACCTTCGTTTAGTCCCGGCAGATCTCCGTGCTTCCGGACTCCTTCTGCGTCGAGGACTTTTGGAGCGTGATCTAACGGGACTTCTCCTCCGAATCACGGGACTTTTTGATCGGGAACGCCTAGAAAACACCATAAAAATCATGTTCTGATTTCCTTGTTGTGATTATTGATTTGTTGTCGTAATGAATAAACTTTGTTGTTGTTGTTGTAAAAAAAGCATACATAAATTTAAATTTCCAAAAAAACACATAAAATAAAAATCCAGTAAAATCGCATACAAGGTAACGGGCCAGAAGAGCCAAGGGACGTTAGAGCTGGATACTAAAGAGCCGAAAAAAAAGGACAAAAGAGCCAAGTGGGAGATAATCACGAAAAACACTAACAAGCCAAGGTTACAAAGGGCCACGCTCAAGAGACTAAAGAGCCACAAAAAAGGGACCTTAGATAGAACCTTTAAATGCGTTCGTTTTTTAATTACGTTATATATTAAGTTTTGACTTTGAGTTCGCGATTAGATATTGGCTTTTTTTTATTTTACACTTTTGGCTTTAAAACTTTTATTTTTTCGTTTTTTTAGCTTTGACTTAAGCAAGGGTTTTAGCGATTTTAAACTTTCGGTAGTTTCTCACTTCTTACGAAAGATGCGTCGTTACTCTGACACAATGAGTCACAATCAGTATAAAATTAACATGACTCTGACTCATTTTGTTTATATTAATTGTGTGTTAAGAGATAAAAAGAGTCACAGTTATGAGTATTTTACAATGCATCTGACTCATTGTGTCAGAGTAACGACGATAGTCTTTTTTCCATTTTACACACTTTTGGCTTTAAAACTTTCATTTTTTCGGCTCATTTTTTATCTTTGACTTACGCAAAGGTTTTTGCAATTTTTAAATTTCGGTAGGTTCTCACTTTTTACAAAAGCTTTTTAGTCTGTCTTGATGATTATTAAACAAAATAATGTTTGTAATTATGGCAAAAAAACGGAAATATTTAATAAATAAACGGTTTCTTTTTCTGGCTGCAAGTTTCTTAAGTTACTCAGTTTTGTCTCCATGTTGCCTCGGTTTCAAAATTTTCAAGTCTCTTTGTATCAACACCTTAAAATTTTGTTTTTGTGCGTTTATTATTATAATTTTATAAAATGAACTCCGATTTAATTAAAGAATAATTATAAACATATTTTTTAAACATTTAAAAAATCTGTTCATTTTTGTTAATGCCTTCATTATAAATATTAATTAAATATTTATTATAATTATAAATATTATAGGTTCTAACCTAAAAAGCCGAAGTTTCATTTTAGGTGACCAGAATGAATTTTTTATTTAGCAGACAATTTGCAATTTATAGCAAAGTTATGGTTATACAACATAAATGTTTTGGACGGTCGCATCGCAAAATTGTTTTTTTCAGAGTTTTGATTTAATGAATTGATGTGTTCTTATGAAATGTTCATTATAATATGTTTTTCATCCACAGATAACACTTTTAATGACCAAACAAAATAAATGTCTTCGACAACCGCAGAATTGTTACTTCTAACGTTTTTCTTTAAACAAAATAGAAGTGCTGTTACGAGAAGCCGATTTCAAAATACTGTCGTATGTATCCCTGGTATTACTGATTTACCAAAATGTTACCATAAATTTTTGTAATTTTTTACTATGTTTCGAATGTTAATAAAACTTTATCGCCATTTTGTGTTGTATAAGTCCTTACGAACGCGCCTAATATAATTGTTTCCGCTGAAAACATTTTTTTAAATTTTTTTTGTTATAGTGATTTGTAAATTAAATAAAGTTAACTTTAACTCGAGATAATTTAACTCGAGAAGACGAAATTAAGAAATATAAGTCTCCAACTTCTCCTAATCTCTTCTTTGGTCAACGTTTAAAATGTTAAACAGCCCATTTTGTCCATCGGTTGTCAAGAAATACCTTGAGGAATATACGAAGACAGAGAGAAAAATTGATTATTTAGTTTGTTAATTCCGAGGCATAAAAAAGAATATTTTATCACAAATAATTACTAACATTATTTCAAAGTTAAAACTTTCTAATTCTTTTTATAAAAGTAGTCTAACAACGGTTTTTTTTTACTTTTTAGTTTTTTGGTCCCTCTTACTCGTCGATTACGCATGTAAAGGTTATTGCAACAGGTCCGCTCTCATTTGGCTCTTAGGTCCCTATGTGCCTTCCTTTCGGGCTCTTAAGACCCCTATTTTGGCTCTTTAGTACCCGGCTCTAAGGTCCCGCCATTTCTTTCCCCTCATCTCTTTGCTTTTCTCCATTGGCTCTAAGGTGACCTTTTTGTGGCTCTTAGGTCCCTTTTTTTCCGGCTATTTAGTACCCGTGGCTCTTCCGTCTGTAAATCGCATAAAATACAAAAAATAAGGAGCAGACAGGTATCGGGACTTGATCGCCAGTTTTCCATGTAAGTTTTTCTTACAATTTTTGAAATACAAAATATAAAATATTATTGATGGCTAAGTAATATCGCGTAGCGTAACTAAATACCTAACTTTAATTTTAGCCTCAAAAAAGCCTAAAATTTGCTATTTAATTTCTAAAAAAAGTGAAATGGAACAATAAGGAAGCACATGGTTACGAAATTTTAGCGATGGGAGAATTTTCGGACAATGCTGTGTACAGGTTTTTGGAAATACCCCACTTCATACATAGATGAACACAGTAAATTTTTTGTTGCATTACCTGAAATTTATCTCCCCTATGCAGATTATACAAAGGGCAGGCGCTGAGACAAGCCAGGAGGGGCAAAAAATTTCACCCCTATGGTTGAGACTCTTCGTCCAACATTGATAACAATGTTGGCAACCTTTACCGCTAGAGTGTTCACTGCGCGCAGTGTTCACCCATTCCGAGGTCTTAGCTAAAGGATTTTAAGTCGCCGCCTGATTTTGATCTTACATTTAACGTCGTACATAAGCAGCATAAGTGTTCCTGCAAGGCCAGTAGTACATACTCCATACACTTTGGAGCTGCATTTGTCCACTAGTTTGCTAGATGGAAGACTGCCATGCGTAGCCGACGTACAACAACAATCACTCTAGCCATGCCAAGCTGGACTCATTTCTATAAAAGAAAAGATCCAGCAACCAGGTCCAGATGATTGGTTCCCGTGGGCC
>JASAMX010026198.1:0-13159 GCA_030248175.1 Microlaimidae sp. YZB2_3
GTACCTTTCGCCTCCGCGTATAATCGGTCGGTTTATCTAAGGGATGCTAAGCAAAATAGACATGCCAAGCGTAATTTTATAAATCCCAAAGGGGCATTATTATGCACGAAACGATACACTTCTAAGGAGATAAATAGCGAACGAATCCAAAATAGGAAAACGTTTAAAAACTTAAACCACATAGTAGTTTAAATAAAAAAACGAAAAACAGAAAAATAAAAAAAATATTAAAAAATGTAATTTTGAGATATAAAGCTGGGTCTCTTTTTCTGTTTTCACAAATAATCTTCAATTTTATAAAATCAATAATTGCGAATCCTGACATAAAAACCTTTTAATTGGCTGTATTAATATTACATGAAAGTAAAAATTTGCTTTAAATCCACTCTATATTTTTTACAATTAAAATTCACAATATTTTTGTTTAAAAACAGTTTAAGTTTTTGTTCCATTTCATTGCGAAATGTGATTTGGTATTCATGTTTAAAAAGACAATTATTTAAATATTTATAAACATTGAACAATACCCAAAGATATGAATATAACATTACAATACATTAATTATACGTTTTTAATTGATGATTTGAACAATTTTTTTAAATTTAATGAAGTCAATAAATTTAATGAGCGCAATAAAATTATTGTAATTTTTATTTTTATTAATTTTAAATATATAGCTTACAAAGAATGGTTCTGAAGCTTAAAAAGCTCAAGAAAAGTTTAATTATTTTTAAAAAAAAGTAGTTCTATATTAATATACAGCTTACAAAAACAAAAACTCAGTGTTAAAACTAAAAATGCACAGTGTCCATAAATTTACTGGCATTTAATGATAAAATTCAGGTTATATTTAACATTGATGAAGTTTAATATAATACTGATTTTCGTAAAGTTTGAATCTGTTTCAAGTATCCTTGATTAATTATCTCGATAAAATCTGTATATCATTTAGATAACATTAATAATCTGGATTACACGTAAGATAAGAAGCTTTAGAGGTTTTTGTAATGGCAAATTAGAACCTCTAGTCTCGACGCTTCTAAATATAATTGAAACCAACATTTTTTTTACAAAATAAATAAAATTTAGTTTTATAATAAGCTAACAGAATTTACTTCGTAGAATCTTAATTTCGGTGATTAATTTTGCAGAACCCAATATAAACTGTTTATATCTGGATCGATGGTTATCTAAATATGCACCACTGTTTACGTAACTTTTTGTGTAAAGGATGAGCAAAACAGAAATTGGCTAAAAGCGATGCTTTATCAATGCTGATTTTGAAAAATCAAAACGCGGCCTTTGGGTTTTTTAGAACTTTTGCAAGTTTTTTTTTTTGCAAAAAATACGCTTCTTAAAACAAATCTAAAGTTGCAAAAAAGCATTTAATTTGACAAAGAGTATAAAAGAGTTGGTTTGGAAAGTTGATAATAAAACTTTGTGGTTTTAAATGTTTCTTCATGGGCTAAGTCCTAAAGCAAAAGACACGTAATAAAAATTTATTTGGTTTTTTCGTTTTGGACTTTTGTTATGTGCATTTTGACCGGAGCATAAAATCATTAAGTCCAAGTTGAAAGGAGAGCAAAAAAAAAATTAAGAAGATAAAAACTACTTCAATGAAAACAATACATTTAATACATGTTTTTTGTTCTTAAAAAATATAACGAATAATTAAAAAAGGTTTTAGAGTAACTGACTTAAATTCGGCCATCCTTAATTTTGGCCAACGGCTGTAATTTTTGCCATGCACAAAGTTATGAAATAAACTGCGTATGGATATATAGATCGTTATGTCACCTATCTAGCCGTCTCATGTCCATTGTATAACTTTTTGCATGGCCAATCAGTGGCCGAAATAGATGCTGGCCGACGTCAATTCAGTTATTTTTTACATAGCTTTTACGAAAAATATTTTAGAGAATTCGTAACTGTTTTTTTTTGAAATTCAAATCAAGTCAAAACTCAACGAGCTTTGCAACTCTAGTTTTCCAAGCTTTCCAACAGCTCAATGAGTTGAATTGGTTGTTTTGCGCAAAAGACTATCCACAAAAAACGGAAATTTAAGAATGAAGTCAAAAGCAAAGGTTAAAACTTTTATTTTGTTTAACTACACGCAGAGATGTATTGAGCTGTTCATATGGTCAATAGCCATCGGAACTCCCACATATGTCTAATTTTGATTACTAGCCTCATGGTCAAACTCAAGTTCACAATTAGCCCAATTTTTCCAATACCAATTGGTACTCACAGAAAGTTAATTGTGAGTACTGTACTAAACAATGCTCAGCGCAAAATTAAAATATTATGCTCAATGCATCCCCAACCTCACAATAAAACTGACATGTTTTTTTTCATCGATTTACTTTCATTATTATTTACCTAAAACAACCAAACATGTCAATAAAATGTTTTTCAAATATAAGAACAGAAAAATACAGAATACCAAAAAATAAATAAGACAAGCAAAAATAATAAAATATCTAAACAATATCTAAATAATAAAAATATTCAGAATTTTGTGAAAATTTAAAAGGTTTTAAAAGATTTTATTATGCAAGTAAACCTAAATATATTTATTGTGAAAACCAAACCTTATTTATTGTGACAATTTATCTAAACCCAAAGCAATATTATTTTGTTTTTTTAAATAGACGTACAATCATTATAAAAATATGTAAAAAAGTGAAAATAAAAGTATCTAAAAATAACAAATACTTTAGAATAGTACGAACACTCGACGAGACACTATTCTACAAGAACACTATTTTAGCATATAAGTACAAAACCAAAACTAGGAACAGAACACAAAACAGAATATTTTAAACTCTATAAAAATAATCTTTTAAAACGAAATATTATGCTGTTTAATCTGAAAATTCAAAGTAGGAAACAGTTTCAAGAAAATATTGATATATTTTTTAAGATTAGTACATATAATAATGATTTTTGATAATATAATCAAACAAAGCAACCCAAATCATTTAATTACAGAAGTGACTGATTTGGCAAACTATGATTCAAGGGATCCTGGAACGGAACTGTTTTAAAAAAATGTTTATGACGTTTTAGTTTAAGCTAAAGCCTAAAAACACTAAGCAGACTTAAACTTAACACCAAAATCAAGCTTAAACACAATATTCATTCAACTTCATCTTTTAAAATGTCTAAAACGACTTATGGTATCTGACTTAATTTTGGCCATGTTTTAATTTCGACCACCAGTTCAGAGTGTTAGAAAATTAGCTTATTTTTAAAACACAAAAAAACCAGCACTAAAATAACTGGATGAATGTTGAATAAAGTTTTTTGCGAATTTTTTTATTCGTGTAATTCTGCATTATCAGCCTTTTCATACAAAAAAGTGCATTTTTGTGATTTTTTGGATTTTCAGTCTGTTTTTTAGCTGCATCAAATTCAAAACGAGGCAATAAATTTAAAACCTTAAACCGCACACTTTTAATTGGTCCCACGTCCCACTTTTAATTCACGTCTGCATACTAATTTTCAGCGTCAGCCAGATATAATTCAACCATAACTGCGCAATTTAAGATTCCTTTAATTTCGACCACCTTGAAATTCAGGTGAAAGAACCTGCCGTTATTTTGCAGTATTTAAATATTATGTTACTGTCGTATTTATAAAGATTTTTTTTGCACGTTTTATTTTTTTAACATTTTTCACGCCAAAAAAAATTAAAAAAAAACACACGTTATTATAACTTGTTTTTTAGAGTTTTGACATATTTATTTAAAGTTTTGCTAATAACTATAAAAATTTGCAAACGGGAAAAAATCAAGTTATATGTACCAAGAACAATACCTAAGGATAAATTTGCAACATTTAAATTTTTATTGTTCATTTCAACAATAGTTATAGCCAGTTTTTTCTAAATGGCCGAAGTTATAAATAGCACACGCCTTAAAAATTAAAAAAATATAAAAAAAACTTTAAACCTCCGTGTAACAGATTTTTTTAAATTTTGCACTAGAATAACAAAAATATCTATCGTTTGATTTTTAGACCAAATCTTGGGTCGATTGGAAAGGAGAAACCTGAAAAAACTTTAAAAAAAAAGGTGGCAGAAATAAAATCAGTTACCCTAAAAGGTTGTTTCTCAGCTCCCAGTTCCTCTTACTTTCCATCTCACGTTTCCCATAGATTTGTTGCTGTTTTCGTAAACAAACGTCATATAGAAATTATTTTCAAATCTTCTGGAGACCTTTTGTGTATATTAAATTAACCGTCGTGATTCTCCATAAAAAAAGCAGAAAAAAACAGCAACAAATCTATGGGAAACGTGAGATGGAAAGTAAGAGGAACTGGGAGTTGAGAAACGACCTTTTAGGCTAGCTGACTTAAATTCGGTCACCTTTTTTATTTTATAGATAATTTTCTTCTGGCTTTTCCAATCGACCCAAGATTTGGTCTAAAAATCAAACGATAGCTATTTTTGTTATTCTAGTGAAAAATTTTAATTTTTTTGTTACACTTAAAGATCAATGGAGGTTTAAAAATTTTTTATAGTGACCGAACTTAAGGTGCGTTCCGTTTAATTTCGGCCATTTAGAAAAACTGGCAAAACTATTGTTGAAACGGAAAATAAATTTTTTAAAGATTTTCTCCTTAGGTATAGGTCTCGGTACATATAACTTAATTTTTTCTGTTATAGTTATTGGTAATCTTTAAATAAGTATGTCAAAACCTTAAAAAAAAAAGTTTTAATAACCTGTGTTTTTTGTTGATTTTTTTGCGTGAAAAATGTCAAAAAAGTCAAACGCGCAAAAAATCTTTATAATTAAGGTAGTACCATGATATTTGAATACAGCAAACGAACGGCAGATTTTTTCACCTGATTTTTTAGGAGGCTGAAATTAACGGAATCTTAAACTGCGCAGTTAGTTAGCCGCATTGCAAATTGCTTTGGAAGAAATATAAAACCACAAAAATTAACAATTTTAAGCACTAAAAAGAAGTCATTTTAAAGTTATATATTGCCTCGTTTTAAATTTGATGCAGTTTAAACACAAAATTCAAAAAATCACAAAAATGCACTTTTTTGTATCAAAATGCTGATAATGCATAATCACACGAATATTTGCAAAAATACTTTATTCATCAGTCATCCATTTATTTTTGTGCTGGTTCTTTTGTGTTTAAAAAATAAGCTAATTTTCTAATACCATTAGTGGTCGAAATTAAGGCCTGGCCGAAATTAAGTCAGATACCATAAGTCGTTTTAGACATTTTAAAAGATGAAGTTGAATGAATATTGTGTTTAAGCTTGATTTTGGTGTTAAGTTTAAGTCTGCTTAGTGTTTTTAGGCTTTAGCTTAAACTAAAACGTCATAAACATTTTTTTAAAACAGTTCCGTTCCAGGATCACTTGAATCATAGTTTGCCAAATCAGTCACTACTGTAATTGAATGATTTGGGTTGCTTTGTTTGATTATATTATCGAAAATCATTATTATATGTACTAATCTTAAAAAAATATATCAATATTTTCTTGAAACTGTTTCCTACTTTGAATTTTCAGATTAAACAGCATAATATTTCGTTTTAAAAGATTATTTTTATAGAGTTTAAAATATTCTGTTTTGTGTTCTGTTCCTAGTTTTGGTTTTGTACCTATATGCTAAAATAGTGTTCTTGTAGAATAGTGTTCTCGTAGAATAGTGTTCTCGTAGAATAGTGTTCTACTATTCTAAAGTATTTGTTATTTTTAGATACTTTTATTTTCACTTTTTTACATATTTTTATAATGATTGTACGTCTATTTAAAAAAACAAAATAATATTGCTTTGGGTTTAGATAAATTGTCACAATAAATAAGGTTTGGTTTTCACAATAAATATATTTAGGTTTACTTGCATAATAAAATCTTTTAAAACCTTTTAAAATTTCCACAAAATTCTGAATATTTTTATTATTTAGATATTGTTTAGATATTTTATTATTTCGGCCCGCCTTATTTATTTTTGGTATTCTGTATTTCTCTGTGTTATATTTGTAAAACATTTTATTGACATGTTTGGTTGTTTTAGGTAAATAATAATGAAAAATAAATTGATGAAAACATGTCAGTTTTATTGTGAGGTTGGGGATGCATTGAGCATAATATTTTAATTTTGCGCTGAGCATTGTTTAGTACAGTACTCACAATTAACTTTCTGTGAGTACCAATTGGTATTGGAAAAATTGGGCTAATTGTGAACTTGAGTTTGACCATGAGGCTAGTAATCAAAATTAGACATACACTGCATGTGGGAGTTCCGATGGGTATTGAGCATATGAACAGCTCAATACATCTCTGCGTGTGGTTAAACAAAATAAAAGTTTTACCCTTTGCTTTTGACTTCATTCTTAAATTTCCGTTTTTTGTGGATAGTCTTTTGCGCAAAACAAGAAATTCAACTCATTGAGCTGTTGGAAAGCTTGGAAAACTAGAGTTGCAAAGCTCGTATAGTTTTGACTTGATTTGAATGTCAAAAAAACAATTACGAATTCTCTAAAATATTTTTCGTAAGTTATGTAAAATAACTGACTTGAACTCGGCCAGCATTTATTTCGGCCACTGGCTGTAATTTTTGCCATGCAAAAAGTTATACAATGAACTGCGTATGGCTAGATAGGTGACATAACGATTTATCTATCCATACGCAGTTCATTTCATAACTTTGAGCATGGCAAAAATTACAGCCGATGCCCGAAATTAAGGCTGGCCGAATTTAAGTCAGTTACTCTAAAACCTTTTTTAATTATTCGTTATATTTTTTAAGAACAAAAAACATGTATTAAATGTATTGTTTCCATTGAATAGTTTTTATCTTCTTAATGTCTTTTTTGTCTTCTTGTTTCAACTTGGACTTAATGATTTTATGCTCCGGTCAAAATGCACAGCAGCAAAAGTCCAAAACGAAAAAACCAAATAAATTTTTATTACGTGTCTTTTGCTTTAGGACTTAGCCCATGAAGAAACATTTAAAACCACAAAGTTTTATTATCAACTTTCCAAACCAACTCTTTTATACTCTTTGTCAAATTAAATGCTTTTTTGCAACTTTAGATGTTTTAAGAAGCGTATTTTTTGCAAAAAAAAAACTTGCAAAAGTTCTAAAAAACCCAAAGGCCGCGTTTTGATTTTTGAAAATCAGCATTGATAAAGCATGGCTTTTAGCCAATTTCTGTTTTGCTCATCCTTTACACAAAAAGTTACGTAAACAGTGGTGCATATTTAGATAACCATCGATCCAGATATAAACAGTTTATATTGGGTTCTGCAAAATTAATCACCGAAATTAAGGTTTTACGAAGTAAATTCTGTTAGCTTATTATAAAACTAAATTTTATTTATTTTGTAAAAAAATGTTGGTTTCAATTATATTTAGAAGCGTCGAGACTAGAGTTTCTAATTTGCCATTACAAAAACCTCTAAAGCTTCTTATCTTACGTGTAATCCAGATTATTAATGTTATTGAAATGATATACAGATTTTATCTAGATAATTAATCAAGGATACTGAAACAAATTCAAACTTTACGAAAATCAGTATTATATTAAACTTCATCAATGTTAAATATAACCTGAATTTTATCATCAAATGCCAGTAATTTTATGGACACTGTGCATTTTTAGTTTTAACACTGAGTTTTTGTTTTTGTAAGCTGTACATTAATATAGAACTACTTTTTTTTAAAATAATTAAACTTTTCTTGAGCTTTTTAAGCTTCAGAACCGTTCTTTGTAAGCTATATATTTAAAATTAATAAAAATAAAAATTACAATAATTTTATTGCGCTCATTAAATTTATTGACTTCATTAAATTTAAAAAAATTGTTCAAATCATCAATTAAAAACGATAATTAATGTATTGTAATGTTATATTCATATCTTTGGGTATTGTTCAATGTTTATAAATATTAAATAATTGTCTTTTTAAACATGAATACCAAATCACATTTCGCAATGAAATGGAACAAAAAACTTAAACTGTTTTTAAACAAAAATATTGTGAATTTTAATTGTAAAAAATATAGAGTGGATTTAAAGCAAATTTTTACTTTCATGTAATATTAATACAGCCAATTAAAAGGTTTTTATGTCAGGATTCGCAATTATTGATTTTATAAAATTGAAAATTATTTGTGAAAACAGAAAAATATCCCTAAGTTTACATCCTAATATATTTTTTTATTTTTCTGTTTTTCGTTTTTTTATTTATTTAAACTACTATGTGGTTTAAGTTTTTAAACATTTTCCTATTTATTCGTTCGCTATTTATCTCCTTAGAAGTGTATCGTTTCGTGCATAATAATGCCCCTTTGGGATTTATAAAATTACGCTTGGCATGTCTATTTTGCTTAGCATCCCTTAGATAAACCGACCGATTATTTGACGCTTTATCGCGGGAGGATTTTCTGAATTCGGAAATTGCTCTCAATTTCTCCAACAGAAATTTTTGATTTTAGATTACCCGTTATGGCAACACTAACCTTTGCCTCTTGTTTGCGAATATAATGAAACTAACAATGAACAATCACGACGATTAATTCAATGTACACAAAGGTCTCGGGAAGAAACGGAAATAATTCGTATATAACGGTATTTAACTAAGAAAACATGAGTAAAAAAATATAGACAACCGCTTGTTTTAGAAAAATGTTGAAAAAAAGAGCAAAATAGTTGGTTTTTTAAACTTTTTATGCTCATTTTTTTAGTTCACCAACGTCATATACCAATTACATTTAATTCTTGTCGAGACCTTTGTGTACATTGAATTAACCGTCGTGATTGTTCATACATTTTCCGCGTTATTGACTGGCTCCCAAACTCGCGTCTTAAAAAACCATCTCGATTTTAATGGTTAAACTTTAATAATTATCGTGCTTAAAACTATTTATTGACTTGTGCAGATGAAATACACGAGTTTTTGTTTAGCATTGAATTAAATCGATGAATTTAATTTGCTTAATATCGCATCATTATGAAATTTCACTTTGTCAATTTCGTTCGATATTTTGTTCCGTTTTTTAAAAAAAATTGCAGTATCTTTGGTATTAGAATTTTTAGCACATATTTTGTTTAAAATTTACATCCAGGGTATCTTAAATTCGGTCAGCTTTAATTTCGGCCACCGGCTGTTAGTTTTTTCATGCGAGCAAGGTAAAAAATGAAGTGCGTATGGCTAGATAGATCGTCGTGTCATCTATCTGGGCATACACAGTGCATTTCATAGCTTTGCACATCACGTCCTTACTCTGACACAATGAGTCAGATGCGTCGAAAAATACTCGTAACTGTGACTCTTTTTATATCTTAACACTCAAAAAATGTAAACAAAATGAGTCAGAGTCACGTTAATTTTATAATAATTGTGGCTCTTTGTGTCAGAGTAACAACGATCGTCGTTACTACGGCAAAATTAGCCACAGTTCGTATAAAATATATGTGCATGTGACTCGTTTTAAATTTAAAACAGGACCCCATTAAGTACAGAATGAGTCACAGTCACGTGTATTTTATAATGACAGTGGCTCATTTTGTCATAGTAACGACGAAAAAATTACAACCGGTGATCGAAATCAAGGCCGGCCGAATTTAAGTCAGTTAAAAATCTGGGGAAACAAAGTTGTGAGCTTAGTTTCTTAAGTAAAAGATAACGAGATCCTTAAAAAAAACTCGCTGTATTGGTAGTTTGGTGGTCGTAGTAACCGGGGGGAAATCAGAGTTATTGGAACAGCTTTTTGCAGGTGAATGCATGACCGATCTAAAGGTATACCAAACGTGGCTGCAACAGTTGTTCGTTGCAATAAAAAATGCCCCCCATTAAGTAATTACTCAAATCACGAGAATCTGACATCACTTTATCAGTCAATTAGATTCTATTTAATACGAAGTATTTGTTTATATATGTGTTTTTGAACCTGAGGTGCCGTGGCGCAGTCAGTTAAGGCGTAGTCGCTTTGACAAAAGTGAGGAGGTCGAACCCTCATAAAACCAAGTTTTTATTTTCATGTTAATAATTTTTTTTAGATTTTTTATAATTTTAGAATTTTATTCATATAAATTAAAAACAAAAACATCATTTGTTTCCTGCTTTTTGCCAATTTGTCGAATTTTTTGTCATTTGGATATTCTAAAATATAATTTTTATGTAAGTAAAAAACCGTAATTTTTGCTATGTTCTACAATTGGTTTACTACTTAACGCTTTGCAGTGAAAACTATCAGGAGAAACCTTAACATTTGATTTATAAATTATAATTTTCACAAACGCATTGAATTTTCTAAAAATTGCTGATCTTGTGTGAACGAAAAAATTTCTCCGCATGAAAGTCATGTGGGCGTGTCTAAATTAGTCACGTGAGCACACTGTTGCAGCTATGTTTGGTTTACCTTTAGTTACTATTTTCTATACTGATACTTAATTCTTATTTTTAAAGGTTAATATATTTAAAACGCTTGAAATGTTATCTTAAACTGCTAAAATACATTAAAATATCAAAAAACAATTGATAAAATTTGTTTTTTCAGGTTTAGTAGCTATACTATTCTATAGCATTATAGTCTAATTTTTTTAAAGTATCAGTCTTGAAAACATTAAAACTGAATGCAAGGGTTTAATTTCATTCTATTTGCTCCATGGGTGCTCGTTAGAGCTAACTAATTCATCCTGAATAAGGTGTCGCCGTGTTTTGGTGGATAAGCATGCAATTTTGGCTTAAACAAATAGTTAAGTACATTATATTATTATGTTTTTTAGGTTTTTAGTTGAGTTTATAATTTTTTTTAATAAGTAGTTATTATTGCTTGTCTGACTTAGCACAAAGCCCATAAAACCTAAATTGAACTGAGTTCAGCAATACAATTGCGATTATTTTTCAACAATGGATAAAAAAGAGTTTTTGTTTAAACCTTACTGTTAGTTAGGTCGAGGCATACAATTTTGGCCTACACAAATAATTAAGCATATTGTATTTTTAATTTTTTTTAGGCTTTTAGTTGACTCTATAAATTTTTTATAAGTAGTTATTTATTCTTGTCTGACTTAACACAAAGCCCTTAAGAACTGATTTCAGTAATACAATTGGGATTATTTTTTCACAATTGATAAAAAAGAGAGTTTTTGTATGAACCTTAGTTTTTTTAATTAACTTTATATGCTTATGAAAAAAGGGCCAACTCATAATCAATAAATAAAAAATTTCATAACAATATTAATCCTACAAGGAACGAAATGCTTATTAGGGTAGTGCATTTGATTTCGGCACTTTTTCATTTTTCCAATGTAACTTTTCTACATATAATTATCTCTCATTTGAGCTATCAAACGTCATATTCCGTCCAGGATTACCAAAGAAATAGTCCAAAATCAAAAATGCCCAATTGGGAAAAGTGCCGAAATTAAATGCACTACCCTACAATTAGGGAGTAAAAATTACGCTAAGACGAAGACTTTAGACATTATAGCAAGGGGCTATTTTTAAAATCATTGTCTTAAGGCTGGTTCGTACTTATGACAAAACGTCCTTTGGACTTTGTCCAAAGTCAAAAGACAAAAGACTTTGGGACTTTGTCCAAAAGACAAATACAGCGTAAAAACGTCCTGTGGACTTTGTCTAAAGGACAAAGTCCAAAGGACAACGTCTTCATACTTTTTGTCTTTTGGACTTTTCCCTTTGGATTTTGTCCTTTGGACAAAGTCCAAAGGACAAAAGTCTTTTGGACTTTGTCCAAAGGACAAATACAGCGTAAAAAGTCCTGTGGACTTTGTCCAAAGAACAAAGTCCAAAGGACAAAATCCAAAGGACAACGTGTTCATACTTTTCGTCCTTTGGACTTTTCTTTTAGATTTTGTCCTTTGGACTTTGTCCAAAGAACAAATTCCAAGTAGCATTCATACTTCGTCCAAAGAAAAAAGTCCAAAGGACGTTTTGGCTTGTCCAAAGGACGTTTTGGTTTTTCTAAAATTGTCCTTTGGACTTTGTCCAAAGGAAAAATACAGCGTAAAAACGTCCTTTGGACTTTGTCCAACGGACAAAGTCCAAAGGACAAAATCCAAAGGACAACGTGTTCATACTTTCTTGTCCTTTGGACTTTTCCCTTTGGATTTTGTCCTTTGGACTTTGTCCAAAGGACAAATTCTAAGTAGCATTCATACTTCGTCTAAAGGAAAAAGTCCAAATGACGTTTTGGCTTGTCCAAAGGACGTTTTGGCTTTTCTAAAATTGTCCTTTGGACTTTGTCCAAAAGACGTTTTGTCATAAGTATGAACCAGCCTTTATGCTTTACTATAACATTGTAATAACACGAGGCACAGTAACACTTTCGTCGTTATTCCATCACAATGAGTCAGAAGCGTCGTAAAATACTCGTAACTTTGCCTCTTTTTATCTCTTAATACACAAATAATCTTAACAAAATAAATCAGAGTCACGTTGATTTTACTATGATTGTGACTCTTTGTGTTAGAGTAACGACGATTTGTAGGCTGTGGCTGATTGATGACCACTGAACTTATACCTTCTAGGCAGCTAATGCAGGGTGCAGGCAATAACGGCAATAAAAGAAAACAAAAAAGTATCACCAATATTATTTTGGAAACCCCCACACAAGAGTCTTATTGCGTGTATTGTGCAGTTATACCCACAGTGTTCCTATGCCCTAAACAACAATCAACAAAAATCTCTACTTTTAGCAAAAATATATAATATTTTTGCTTTTAGAAGTTACTTGTTGCGAACGTGCTGTGCAGACATTATGTGTCAAAAACACTTATACCTGGCCTATACTTTGACCAAAGTGTCCAAGAAACAAAACCAAAACTCCAATTTTGGTGTTTTTTTAAAATTTTTACCGCCTTTTTGGCAATAAAAAAAACAAAGAAAGAAAAATTGTAAAAAAATTTGGTGCCATAAAGAAAAAGTATATAAAAAGTTTTTAAAAAACATTTCTAAATTTATCAAAATCGTACTTTTTTTTGGAAATTTTTGACAAAGTTATGTCGTTTAGGCGCGCAATAGAAACAAATCAAAATCGGGGTTTTCATATTGAAGAGGATTTGTAATTTTTATGTCCAGCGTACATGTAATTGAATAATGTTTTATTCTTAACTTAGAACTAACCGGAAAACTTTTTTTTTTCATTTAAAAGGACCACT
>JASAMX010026200.1:0-12205 GCA_030248175.1 Microlaimidae sp. YZB2_3
AGATAGGTAAAATAAATTTCGCTGTTACATTTGGTAAAATATATACTAATTTTGTTTTTCTATTATAGGAGAAATACCAGGACCAGATGGCAATACTATCACCAGACAAAGAAATCAAAAAAAAACAACAAAAACAACAAAATGGACAAACCAAAACTTCCAGCAAGAACCACCATCAACATCAAAATGTTACCTACTTTCAGCCATCATCATGATCAATTCCCGATACTATTCACCTCTAAACTAATGACCACCACCAGCATCAAACTACATCAAAATCAAAATGCTACCCACTTTCAGCTATCATCATGATCAACGTCCAATACTAATCACCTTCAACATCAAACTAATAGCCACCACCAGCATGAAACCACTAACCACTTTCAAAATCAAATAATTCTCACTTGTAATCAAAACTAACATCAAAACATCAGCATTTACCCGCAACTTTTAATATCGCCACTACTTCTATCTGCAAAAGATGCCTCACTAACCTTCAATCAATCAATTGCCATCATCAAAATAATAACACAACACTACTATATTCAATAGATCAACTTTAAATATAAAAATCAGCACTTAATATTCTCATTAAGTTAACATCAACCGTTATTAATAATTAGCACTGTAAATATCATCCTATTTAAAAAAAAGAAGCAACCATAACCTTCACCAATTTTACCTAACGTTTACTTCATATGGTATATTTCATCTCATTCAATTATACGGCAATAATTTATGTTCATTGTAACTGTATGAACTAATTTTGACACGCGTCAGTATTCCTACTTCTCATCTTAGTTTTATTATACCTTTTTTATTTTTATTATTTTTATTGTTCTCTCTGTATTATTAAATATAACCTCACATCTAATCCCTAAAATCCTCTGATAGGGGTGGGGCTTTGACTAACATTCTACATCAACAACAGTGCTGATATAGGGTGGTAGGCGGTAATATGGAATATCCATGGCCGGCCCGCTTCAGCTTTAAAAAAAAAAAACTTATATAATGTAAAATTTTATATATATATATGTAATGTAGTGTGTTTTTTTAGTTTTTTTAGTTTTGGTAGGACTTTCAAAGAGACATTTCAACATTGTAAAAATTAAAAAAAAGCATTATGTTTCATTTAATAAAATACTCTTCTCTTAAATCCTTTATAGAAGTTCAACTTGTAGTTTATATTATGCTGTACTGGTCCAATAATGGTGGTGAGTTCCATTATGGTACAAGATAATATAAACCGCGACACTGTGCATCTAATGTACTAGGTGATCGGAGTTATGAGTAAACAAACAAACAAACAAACCATAATTATTAACCGGTACTCTACATGCCCTGTCACTCGCCCAACGTCCCACGCGACCTCCACCGCCCGCGCCACACCCCACCACACCCCCCCCCCCCCCCCCCCCCCCCCTTAAGATTAATATTAAGATCTAAATAATTAACTATTTTTTCTAAGAAAGTAATATCTGAAAGCGGTAGTTTTTTAGGGTAAATTTCCTTACAAATATTGTAAATTTTTTTGCAATTAAAGTTAATTAAATCATCAATATATCTAAAAGTATATTTAGACCTTATACGATTTCTTGGATTAGACTTTAAATATTTAAATTTCAAAAACTATAAAGTCAAATCAGCTATCTGTGGAGAGGCGCAATACCACCCATAGGTATTCCTGAACTTTGCCAAAATATTTTTTCAGCAAATATAACGTAAGAATTTTTAACTATAAAATTAATAATTTGAAGGATTTGTTCTTTGGTAAAATAAGAGTTACCGTTGGGTTCGTCTGAGTAATAAAAATTATTAAAACTAATAGTTAAATATTTTTTGCCAGCGTTACCATTTTACATTTTACATTTTACTTGGTAAAATGTAAAATTTTTTTAAAATGATTTTAAAAAAAATTTTACATTTTACATAGTAAAATAGATAATGGTTTAGCACTACATTTATTAGCACCTGCTATATGACGAAATTTAATAGGATTTTTATGAAATTTAGGAATGCTAAAAAAATTAACGGAAAACATAACTGATCATTACAAATTTCACACTAAGTTGTGCAGTGAACTGTCTATGAGTATTCTTCCATACTTAAATTAGAAATATATTTGTACACATTATTACCTAAAATATTTAGTTGTCCGGTATTAATTACTAAGATTTACACCTATTTCATTACATATAATAGTAAGATAAAACTTTTTACATATGAAACCAAAATTATTACTAGCTTTATCAACATAGTTGTAATAACAAATTTTTCTTAAAGTACGATAAGATATTATCTGACAAGTATTTTATTATAATTACCATCTGTATAAGAAATAGTAAAATTATTTGTTTTACAGAACCTGATACGGTTTGAATATATTGTTTGCGCACGTCGCTTAAAATGACTAAACTGAGTAGAGTTGACCTTAAATTTACGAGAAAAATAATAAATAAGATTATTGTGACATTTATCAGACGATTTGACAACATTAAATGGTTTATCCCAATCAAGTGGTTTTGGTAGTCTGTATTTAGCTACAAAACTAAATAGTTTTTTTTTAAATTGGACTATCAATAATATGTAAATCACCAGTTACAATATGCTTGAATATTTTGTCAGAAAAGTAGAATGAGAACAGTCGCACTTAGAATTTAAGATATTTTTTAACATAACACAATCTAAATCTTTTAAAAAATGTTTATAATTTATAGCTTCCTATACTAGGCAAATATGTAAACACATACACAATATTTATTTTATCATGTTTATTAACTATAATAGGCAAGGACAAAAGCAAATTTTTGTCTTTAAAGAGATTGTCAAATTTTATAAGATCTAGACCTGTATTACAAAACTAGCTTTAATATATATATTTTAAGTTTTATTCACCGGATTTATATTATTTTCTTTATGTTTGAATCTATAGGCAGCCTTAGCTTAAACGCCTAATTTATTCCAATTGTCAATACGAGTATATTCTAAGTTGTTCAAAACTGAAAGAAAATTTTTTAGTGAGATTGTATTTAAACAACTGTAAATGTTAGAAGGCGATACACTAAAGGTAAATCCAACGTGGCTAAAACAGTTGTTTGTTGGATTAAAAAATGCCCTCCATTAAGTAACCACTCAAATTACGAGAATCTGACGTCACTTTATTAAACAAATACTCGGTACTAAATCCACTCTCATTGGCTGATAAAGTGACGTCAGATTCTCCTGATTTGAATGGTTACTTAATGAGGGGCATTTTTTAATCCAACGAAAAACTGTTGCAGCCACGTTGGGTTTACCTTTAGTTTGCATTAACAGATTAATAATTCCAGATACCAAAGTATGATTAATTATTTTATTTTTGCGTTTTCTTTTGTTACGATTTCTTTTAATAGAATTAATTGGCATTTTAAAGCAAAAATAAGGGTGATTTTTTTAACAATGCGGATCTTTATCTGATGAAATAATACCATAACCACTGATTTTATGATTAGGCCAAAAGGAAATGCAGTATTTAAGGCTTTTATCCAAAAATCCTCACGTTTTAATATATTTATTTTGTTTATTACCTTGAAATTGTTCTAGTACAGATATATTCATATCTAGAAGACAATGATCGTCTTTATTAAAATGTTTAACAAGCATGGTCGCATCGCAAGTTTATGTTTGAATTTTTATAAGTTTAGTATTTTTATCAATTTAGATTGACATCTTGGGGAAAATGTTCAACTCATTGAAAAAATTTCAAAGTGTGAATTTACTTGTTGTCAGCGTCGTTTTTATCGAATCATCCTTCAGTATTTTATCACTGATTCTTGTCTTTTGGTATGCATTTGGGGTACTTCTTGTATTGGCACTTTATTTTATTGGCACCTTGCACTGAAACTGGTTACACACAGGGAGTATGCAAACACTAACATTGTTACCTGTGCGGAAAATACCGTAATGAGGCAAATATTAGCAAGAATATCTCATGGTTATTCCAGATAATCTTTGGTTTTTTACCAAACACCAGCCAGGGTTTGTTTCGTTTGCATTACATAGTTTTTCATACGTTTTTATTAAAAAGTTATTTTATTTAAAGAAAAGTTTGGGTCTTTTTTAATCTCGGCTTTTTTCCGCCTTCTTTTCACTTCTCCCTTCCCCGTTCCCTTCCCTTAAAAAATTTGCCTAATTAGGGTATTTTCTGCACAGAGAACAATGTTAGTGTTTGTATACTCTATGTGTGTAACCAGTTTCAGTGCAAGGTGCCAATATAAAAAATATAAGAATTTAATAATATAATGAAAAATATATAAAATTATATTATAACTTATCACTTATGGCCGAAACGCTTAGTTTCAAGGATTTAAACTTAGCCTTAATTAATAATTTTAGCTTAATTAATTTTCTATAAAGCTTATTATAAAACAAATGCAGCTTCAATTTATTTATTTATACTTTATATTACTGGTATCAATAATTTCTACATATGTTTGCACATCATTATAATTTATTATGTTTTGTTTTATTTTATTTTTATAATAATATTTGTGTAAAATTTTTTAAATGTTGGAATGATAAATATATGTTTTATTATTATCGCGAATGAGTTTTGCAAATATTTACGCTTCTATGCTCTTTTTGTTCTATTACTTTATTTTATTTATAATTACTTGTTTTATTTATAATCAGCTTACTTTAACATTTTAATACTATTATTGTATATTTTTGATATAATAATAAAGGAAAACAACTTTTTAGTTAATAGTTTTTAGTTAGGAAAACAAAAAAAAAACTTAATTGATAAAATAATTGTTTATTTGACTAATGATTTAATTACTGGTAACCCCAAATTAATTAACGGAGAAAATATGCTATGAGTGAGTTATTAAAAGTCAGTCAAGCGTTGATGGAAATTAAGTTCTTGTTGTGGGAGACCCCACAGACGAATTTTTTAATGCTTTTACCCACACTTTTTGTTGTCGACAGATGTTATTTAAAAAGTTTAATTTAAATTAAAATTTGGAATTTAATTTTAATTTGAATTAAAATTTAATTTATGATCCTAATTAAACTAAATTTAAAATTTAATCTTTTAGTTGTACCTGATAGCTTGCTTTCTATGAAGTTTTAGCGTAATTCTTCCAGTAAACGGATTTAATTTATATTTCGCATCTCCGTCTTTTAATAGATTTTTTTCGAAATAAAAATACATTATTACTTTATACTGAAAATATTTTTAGGATTGCAACAAGTGAAGAAAATATTGTGATATATGGCATAGTGTTGGCATATTACTTTATTAACATTGTTATTTCATTTCAACTATTAAATCTTACGTTCTTACCATATTTTGGTATAATATTACTTGCAGGTTTCGCTGAGTAAAATATTTTGTATAGGCACCTTGCACTGAAACGGAGTTTATACATGAAGTATGCAATATACATAAGTGTCACCATAATGGATTATTACCGTATCTCCTACTTATCTTTCGTAGTATGCAGATCTTTCGTAGTCGGAGTTTCGAAAGCGCGCGAAATTTCGATCGGTTGATCTGCATACTACGAAAGATAAGTAGGAGATACGGTAATTATCCATTATGGTGACACTTATGTATATTGCATACTTTATGTATAAACTCCGTTTCAGTGCAAGGTGCCTATAGCTGAACTTTTGCACAAAAACTTAAGTAAAATTCACCAAAAAAACTAAAAATAGCAAAACTAACAATAGAGACATGGGTGCAATGTTTTGTGGCGTTTAACTATCCATATTTTTTAATCCTTCCTGATTATCAAAAGGAAAACACGCGTTTAAAACGGGGAAGAAGAACGCGGCAATTTTGATCAATGTAAAACTTGGTTGCGCTCCTGTTTATGTTTTTTGTATCTACCTCGTTATGCAGAAAGCAGGTAGGTGCGATTTAAAATTCGTGTCCGATGAAATGCCATCATAATCAAAAAGGGTTAAATGTTTCCAACCATACTAAATTTTAAAATTTATTAATTTTGCAGAATATGAAGCAGGATACTCAAAGCCAATATTACTCGGCGTTAGCATATTATTAGCTACAGTGTATTATTACAATACATTGTGTCTAGTTGGGAGGTGTCTCGGGACCTATACATTTTGCATAAGACGTAAATTTGTCATTGCGTCACAACCTCGACAATATTATACAATTATACAAATAATACGAAAAATATATACGGTATCTGACTTAATTTCGGCCAGGCCTTAATTTCGGCCACCAATTTGGGGTGTTAGAAAATTGGCTTATTTTTAAAGCACAAAAGTAACTGGATGAATGTTGAATAATGTGTTTTTGCAAAAGTTTTTTATTTTTGGTATTCTGCATTGTTAACATTTTCATAGAAAAAGTGAATTTTTTGTGATTTTCTTAATTTTTGCTTTGTGTTTAAACTGCATCAAATTTAGAACGAAGCACTATATAACTTTAAAACAACTTCTACTTAAACTTCAAAATTGTTAATTTTCACGTTTTGATATTTTCTTCAAAATCACTTTGCAATGCGTTTAAATAACTATGCATTTTAAGATTCCGTTAATTTCGGCCACCTTAGAAATTAGGTGAAAAAACCTGCCGTTTTTTGCCGTTTTCAAATATCATCGTACAACCGTATTTTTAAAGAATTTTTTTGCTCGTTTGACTTTTTTTGACGTTTTTTTAAGCCAGAAAAAATTCAACAAAAAATACAGGTTATTAAACGGTAACACGAACTTAGATCCAAACGAACTTAGATCCAGAACAAAAAACACGAACTTAGATCCAAAGACCCGAACTTAGATCCAAATTTTCGTTTACGTTTTTCTTTTACGTTATCAACTTTAAAAAAATGATTTTAAATTTGTTTTAAACGTTTTAAACATTGAGTTTTGCTTCTTACGTGTAAAATATGTGTTTGTTTATTGCAAACAAAACATTTGCTCAAAAAGATTCGTGTGTGAAGACTTATATCATGTGTATTATGAGTAAATTAAAAATTTAAATCGACGAAAATTCTTGTTAAAACACCAATGTGTTATTAGTCAATTAATCAATTGATTTAAAGCTAAATATCATAATAATTACATTATTATTTTAAATGACTTTGTTTTAAATGTGTTTTAGTAATTTTAAATGTACACTTTTGCCTATTCATTGTAAACATAACAGTGATCGATTTAATATTCGATAAAATCCTTAATATTCTTCGTTTGCAAAGTTATGCGGCATTACAAAAGGATTAATTTTGTGAGTGGGCAGCGGACGGCGGCGCCAATTTATGGTCCAGCGGTCTGGGACATAGGAGCTTGTTTTGTACAAAACAGCATGCATATATATATAGATATTTTACAACATCCATTGGAAATCCAGTATGTGAGCAATTAGGGATTACTGAATTAGCGGATAAATTAAAGAACAAACGGATGTCCAAGAAAGTTTTCACCAAATAGAGGGTCAAATCGTCGCCATTTATTACAATGTGCGGCTGCTAGTTTTGATTTTTATGGTGATTGACTAATTTAACAATTATCAATTTACGAAATTTACAAAATATGGCACGAGATTTCGGCACCGCCAGCGATTGTTATCGCAAGCTTTCGGGACCAGGATGCATCCGGAGCGGATTAACAACATGCACGAGGCGAAGGTCCAGTTTCAAGCTCAGGCTCAGGCAGGCCCAGTTCTTTGGGATGTGCTCAATGCTTACCTGGATCGAATCAGCCACCTTTTGGGGAACAAACCCAATGCTGAATGACAATTTACACACATATATGATATATATGTATATACATTAACACTTATTCATACTGGTGAAAAGTCGTATTCAATGATTGTGTGTGAGTTATTCATACTGGTGAAAAACCGTAATATTTTTTGTTCATAAAAAACCGTTTTCTTAATAATCCGGTGTTTGCTTAAATTGATTTTCAGGAAATTTAAATTTCTAATTTTTTTGCAAACAAATTGTAATATTAGTTCAATTTGGGATTTTATACATAACTGAAAAGTTATTTTTAAAAGAACTTCTCCAAAACATAAGTAAAAATTTACTTTAAAAATTTTTAATGTAAACCTTTAAATTAAGTTTCAACTTGATTATTTGCGTCGCTTTTAATTGTATTACAATTATATTTACCGCACGAATCAGTCAGTCAGGCGTTTCTTTGTCTTGTAAAAATTTATATGGGAGTAGTTATGGGAATCGCTATAAGAAGTGGTATCTGCAATATATGCAATGTCTTACCTGTGAATTGAGATGAGATTTGTAGTTTTAAATTTGTTGCTTAAAATTTAAAATTGTTTGAGAAATATAGTATACTTTGTCTATTATACATAGCTTTACATAAAAATATATTATGACATTTGGCTTTAAAATACATCATTAATTCTCTCGCAACACACATTAAAAAGTTTTTCAGTTTGTTTGCAACAAACAAGCCCATATTATACACGTAAGAAGCAAAACTCAATGTTTAAAACTTTAAAATACATTTAAAATCATTTTTTAAAAGTTGATACGTAAAAAAAACGTAAACGAAAATTTGGATCTAAGTTCATGTTTTTGTTCTGGATCTAAGTTCGTTTGGATCTAAAGACGCCAAATCTATTAAACTTGTTTTTTTAAGGTTTTGACATAATTATTTAATGTCTTGCTAATAACTATTAAAGTGTGCAAACGGGAAAAAATGAAGTTATATGTACTAAGAACAATACCTAAGGATAAATTTGCAACCTTTAAAAATTTTTTATTGTTTGTTTTGACAATAGTTATAGTAAGTTTTTTCCAGGTGGCAGAAGTTAATGGCTCGCGCCTTAATTTCGGCCACTATAAAAAACGACTTTAAACTTCCACTGATCTTTAAGTGTAACAGAAATTTTAAAATTTTGTACTGGAATTACAAAAATAGCTATCATTTGATTTTTAAACCAAATTTTAGGTCGATTTGGAAAAACCAGAAAAAATTTACCTAAAAAAATTTAAAAAAGTGGCCGAAATTAAGTCAGTTACCCTAATATACAGAAAAAAGTAACTCCTTATATAAAAAAATAAGTAAGAGTAGGCCATTATAATAAGCCTTTCCATTTAAATGGCACCCTTCATAATAATGGCATAGTAGCCATTTTAGATTGCGCGAATTAAAATGGAGAGAAAGTCAAGTCATTAAAATAGCATTTAATTTCATTTCATATATACTCTCACAACAAGTGTAATACTGTCCGAGCCGCATGAGTTTCCCGGCCCAAACAGTATTACACTTGTAGATATGAAATGAAATTAAGTTATGCTATTAGTTCTGAATAAGCGTCTTTTACTGTACAAGAGAGGGTACAAAAAGAAAAAAAATAAAATTTGAAAAAATCCTAGTTTTCTTAGTTTTTTTTAGTTTAAACCTATGCTTAATTAAAACTAATACACGATTATATTTTCATTAGGTTAAAGGGCTTTAATATATAAGTTTTGGCTAAGTAAGTTTTGGTTTTTTGATTAAACATCACAATAGTTAGAAAGCATAACTAAAATAGTATTTTCGTGAACAATGATTTTGAATTAGCAAAAATAAAGTCGAAATTTGTGCTTTGAAACTAATGTCCAACCTACATGGGGTTTTCTTAATGTTTTGATTCTAAAAGTTTTCAAAATTTAAAAGTTAATTTAAAAAGTCCATTCCAAACTTTTAAATAAAACATTTTCTGTAATTCAAACATTAAAAATGTGGAAACCAAGCGCGCCAGCAGAGCCGTACCGACGAAGCGGCAAAAAACTAAAAATCCTCAAAAAATGCTTTTGCTTTTGTAATATTAAGAAATATTTAAGAAATTTTGAAGGGAAGAAGTCGAGATATTAAACAAATAAATATTTGAAATATTTTAAACCGTATAATGTACTAGTCGCTCGCTGTTTCTTAATTTCCTACCTACATATGATTGGCGCTAGCTGTATTGTACATACCCTCTTTCATACACTAAAAAACCCTTATTCAGAACTAGTCAATTATGACTTCCTCTCCATTTTAATTCGCGCGAATTAAAATGGCTACTATGCATTATTATGGAGGGTGCCATTTAAATGGAGAGGCTCATTATAATGGCCTACTCTGACTTAATTTTTTATATAGGATTGGCACATTTTTCGGTATATTATATATTTGTGGTAATACATACTATGCATTTTAATAGTAATTATAATAGTAATTAGTAATACTGTGCTATTATACTTGTATAATGCCTAAAACAAGTAATATTATACAAAGCTTGGAAAATCATCACCGGTCCATTGGTTTTTCCTTTATTTGTTGTGGCGGTAATTACACATTCGCAATATTTTCCCCAATACATTTGGCAGCTAGGTATAATTCGTTTTGCCACACTTAGATTATCATTATGTTCAGTCAAGGATTTCAAATTGTTATAATATATGTTTTGAAATAATATAATTTTTAATCAGTTTATAAATAAGCAAGTTGCACTTTAAATAGAGTTTTAAGCGCGTGTTGAGATTTGACGGCTTGGGTAGGCCTGCAAATTTTACTATTTTTTGGGTTCGTTTAGTATAAAAAAAGAAAAGATTCCTGGTTTTAATAGTAACAAATTGTAGAAATATTGTACGTTCAACAATTCTGCCGCCAAATCTTAAGGCTGGTTCATACTTATGACAAAACGTCCTTTGGACAAAGTCCAAAGGACAATTTTAGAAAAGCCAAAACGTCCTTTGGACTTTTTCCTTTGGACGAAGTATGAATGCTATATGCTACTTAAAATTTGTCCTTTGGACAAAGTCCAAAGGACAAAATTCAAAGGGAAATGTCCAAAGCACAAAAAGTATGAACACGGTGTTTTTTGGACTTGGTCCTTTGGACAAAATCCAGAGGACAAAGATCAAAGGACGTTTTGACGCCGTGTTTGTCCTTTGGAAAAAGTGCAAAGGACTTTTTTGCTTTGGACTTTGTCCAAAGGACGTTTTGTCATAAGTATGGACCAGCCTTTATAATAACATCTTATAAAAACATTCCTCAAGATCACATCATTAATTAATTATTTATCATTTTTATAAATTTTGCTTGGTTTAGGGTATCTGACTTAATTTCGGCCAGGCTTTAATTTCGGACCACGAATTTAGGGTGTTAGAAAATTGGCTTATTTTTAAAACACAAAAGAACTAGCACAAAAGTAACTGGATGATTGTTGAATAAAGTGTTTTTGCAAAAGTATTTTGCTTAAGTTAATCTGCATTATCAATATTTTCATACAAAAAGTGAATTTTTTTGTGATTTTCTGGATTTTTGCTTTGTGTTTACAATGTATCAAATTTAGAACGAAGCACTATATAACCTTAAAATAACTTCTATTTAAAGCCCAAAATAGTTAATTTTCAGGTTTTGATATTTTCTTTAAAGTCACTTCGCAATGCGTTTAACTAAAAGCGTATTTTAAGATTCCATTAATTTCGGCCACCTTTAAATTCACGTAAAAGAACCTAATTAACACAACTTGCACCATTATTTGTACGGATGGGGTTACATAACACATAATTTACTAGGTTATATTAAATTATGAATAGACCAGAAGGAATTTCTTAAAAATAATATAGAAACACATTAAAAATATAGGGTTATTTTTTTGGCGGCGGAATGCAATTATATGGTGAATATAGTAAATATCAGTGTCAATGGGGTTTCCCCACCCAACACACCACTTACCACGATATAGGGTACCAATGCTCAAAAAGTTGTAAAAGTAAATTAAAACAAGTAAAAATGTCAGGTTATTTCCTTTGGGGGAGGGATGTATTCATAAGAATTGCGTAGTAAACATCTGTGCGGGCTGGAGTAATCCAACTCCCAATGGGCTAGGTTTGAACTATCAATAAACTGATATAAGAAATTTTTCAAATTATTATTATTGAAATGCAGTAAAAAAACTGGTTATTTTCTTGGCGGAGGAATGCAGTCAGATATGAAACATCAATAATATGCAGTGGTTGGTGTGGAATTATACCACTCCTTAACTTTTTTAACGTCTTTTTTACCCTTAAAGTTGATATTTTGGGTTTTGTATTCGTGTTTTTGTGTTTTTGGCTTTTGTTTGTTTTTTTAAAGCCTAAAAGGTGGCCGAAATTAAGGCGGATTTTGTTTTTTTGTTATTTTTAGGTTAAAAATATAAAAAAAACTCAATAGAGTGGAATAACATTTTTACCAGACTTTTTTTAAAGTTGGC
>JASAMX010026204.1:0-22461 GCA_030248175.1 Microlaimidae sp. YZB2_3
TCCGATGTTTTAACCTCAAGAAATGATGCCACATATAACAATGTCCTTTTTGATTTTCTATAATTACAGAAAGTTGGCTGTCCCCACTAACACGTTTAATATTTAATGAAATTTATAACACAAAAATTGATAATTAAGCTATTTAAGTTACAATTATTTAAATTATTTTAAAAAATCACGATAGTCAAAACCCTCCTATTTAATGGGAAATTGTTCAGTGTTAATATTCTTTACAAAGTTATAACGTTATAGAATCACTTTTAGCCAATAGACTATTTCGACATAAGGCGTTCAACACAGTAAAATTCCAATACACATTAGGCCGAAAGTTGAATTTCAAATAATATTTAAATGAAAACTTCTATTAATTTTGCAGTGTAAAATAACATGTAAACACTTAAAGGAAAAATACTCAGACTGCAAGGTCGGCATTCAATTTCCATGAAATCTCTTTTTCATTTTTTGTACCAGGGCGCTGTTTCATAAAAGTTCCCAACATGCTGTTTTTTTGTTGCCAAGTTACATTTTTTTTTTGTAGAAGGCTACAAAAAATGGAAAAACTGATAGACTTTTGGAAAAACTTACAAGAAACCAAAAATGTGCATAAAATTTAATTAAATACCTATGCTTAAGCATAAGATTTCATTTTTTGTAAATATTTACAAAAAAACAGCATGTTGGGAACTTTTATGAAACAGCGCCCTGGACGTATAATTTGTATTTAATTTTTTTGCGGTAGATAGAATATAGCTGCATAATACTTACTTGGTGTTTTTTAGAAAAAATATTTTCCGGAAGATTATTTACGTATAAAATCCACAACAATAATGCAAAACAATATTTCTTTGAGAATTTTTAATTAAAAAAGCAACCATATTATTATATCAAAAGAAATTAAACAATAGACTCCAAGAAACTTTTTACATTACAGCACTTTGGTTTTAATTTTTTTTGTGCCTATAGCAAAATATCTACATCAAAAATCCAGTATCTACATCAATCACAATCAAGCAGATCTATTTTCTTTCTTATTTTATTATTACCAATCAATAATCAATTAATTGATTTTTTTAATATCTAAAATGATCGGAATTTTTTTATTAAATTCAATTTTAATAAGTTTAAATGAAATTTTGATAAGTTTAAATTCCCGATACAAAATATGAAAAAGAGACTTCATTCAGAGACTCCAACTCCCGACCTTGCAGTCTGAAGCCGAACGCCTCAAACCGCTAGACCATCGGACCATCTGCTGACTATTGAGTAAAATCCTACCTATATATTCGGTGCTCGGTTATGATCGTAATTTTATCTTTTATGTTCTCGTTTTTACGAAATTAAAGATTAATAACTACATTATTACAAATCCAATCAAATTTATATTTTTCCTTTAATGTTTACACAATATTTTACACTGCAAAATTAATAGAAGTTTTCATTTAAATTTAACTTTCGGTCTAATGTGTATTAAAATTTTACTGTGTAAAACACCTTATGTCGAAATAGTCTATTAAGTGCTTATGAAACAAAAGGAGATCTTTCATCCATTGGAGATTAATTAGCTAAAAGTGATTTTCCCAAACACTAATTGGCTAAAAGTTATTCTATTAGCTCCTCCCACAACCATTCCCACAAAGCAAAACCTGTATAACATGATCACGAATACTATATGACATTTTAGGGTCCTTAAAATCCTGACGTGATTCAAAATTTCTATAATTTTAAAATTAAAACCAAGGGGGCAATCTATCCCGGTATATTTTTCCCCGAGGAAAGAATTTACGGAAGGGGGAATGTATAGAGATAGTCGTTTCGAGGTAAAAGAATATACCGGGATAGTTTTTCCGGGGGAAAATTTTTTTACGGGAAAAGTATATGTTGATAGCGGGACCGGATTTGGTTATTACTCATAGGCGTTTGCTATTCTCAGTAATAATAATCTTCAGTATGACATCAGTTTCTCAGATTTTACCTTTGCACCTGTTTCCTAACGTAAGCTTACGTCTTCCTAAGCCTAAGCAAAACCTAAAAAAACAATCTGAGCTTTTGCTGCGCTCTTGTTTGATAAGTTTAGCTTGTTTTTTTAGGTTTCGCTTAGGCTTAGGAACACGTAAGCTTAGGCTTTAGGAAGTGGGCTAAGGTTGTTTTTTTAGGCTTTTTAGGCTTAGGAACATGTAAGCTTAGGTTAGGAAACAGCTACGGGGGTTAAATCTGCAGAGCTAATTCCTGTTAGCCGCTAAGATTGGTCATTACTGAAAATTATTGAGAATTACCATTACTGAGAATAGCAAACGCCTACTCATATACGTTCCCAGTAATTATTCCTGCGTAAAAATACCTTCGGTAAAAAGACTTTCGACAAATGACATTCTGGTAAAAATACCATCGGGTAATTTCACATTCGGACTAATTGACCTTCAATCAATTTAGCTTGCTTTTTAGGTTTTGCTTAGGTTCAGGAAAAATAAGCCCGAAGGTCAATCAGTCAGATTGTCAAATTACCCGATGGTATTTTTACCAGAATGTTATTTATAAGAAAATTAAATGTCGAAGGAATTTTTACGCTGGTATTATTACGTGGAGCCCTCATATAACTAGTCCAAACAACAATAACGTTCATGAAAAACATGGATCACCTTTTCGTTGACTAATTACTTTTGAAAAAAAAAAAATTAAACGCAACGCAGCAAACCCGAATCAATTTGTGATTTCATTTACTGAATATTAAAATTAATAATGCGAAATTTTAAAACCATAGATTATGGATGACACATCTGAAATAGATCCCCGCGAAACAGCTTTTCACAGCGCGGTTCGAGAATATGTGGTAAGTTTTTGGCAATCTCAAAAGAACACATTTAATTCAAAATGTTTAAACAAACGAATAAGTATTATCTCAAATAATGTATCAGAAAATTTATATCAATATATGTCTCTAAATGTCAATATTGTTTTAAAGTTAAATAATTTGACGTTTTAATAATGCAAACAAAAAATGAACACATGTCGACATGTGGTAAAAGCAAAAATATATAATATACCGAAAAATGTGCAACTCCTATATAAAAAATGAGCCTCTCCTATATATTATAATGAGCCTCTCCGTTTAAATGGCACTCTCCATTAAAATGGCATAGTAGTCATTTTAATTCGGAGAGTTAAAATGGAGAGGAAGCCATTATAATAGGTATGATTCCCATACGCGTCCCAAAATTCGATTTGACCGACCTTAATGTAAAATACACTTTTAAAACATTTTTATACCCTAAATTAGACCCGTAGACTTGATTTTTGTGGTTATTTTTTAGATTTGAACTTTTGATTAGAAGTTATAAGCCGATTTATACCCAAAAATTGCCCTATTTTGGCATGTACAATTTATGTTATTAAGAAATTCTTTTATTAAGCCTTTAATCAAATTAATAATATTTTTTTCGTATTACCAAGTGTTTGGCAGTTACAAATATATTTTTATTTTTTTCATGGTAACAACCAATTTTTTTTTAATAACCGTTCAAATACCCATAAAATTTTAGTTGTGAAAAAATTCACATTTTTGAAAAACAACTTATTTTAATAAAAATCAATTATATTACAAGTTTGTTTGATTTTTAGGTTTTGCTTAGGTTTAGGAACAATAAATCGGTGTAAAACTAAGTTTAATTTAGCGTTTAAAGCCAAAAAAAATTGTTGTCCATGTTTTTGATGGTACATGTAACTTTTGAATTTTTAATTTTTTTGAAAATTTTTAAGTTTTTCAGACTTCTTGCATTGTTAAAACATAGTTTTTAATTTAATTTGTGTGTTTACAATTTTTTTATTAACATCATAAATTGCATATGCTGAAAAAGGTCATTTTATGGGTATAAATTAGTTCATAACTCTTTTAAATGAGGCCAAATCTTAAAAATAACCATCAAAACAAAGTCTGCGTGTTCGATTTAGTGTACAAAAATGTTTTATATGTGTATTTTACTTTAGAATCGGTCAAATCGAATTTTGGGACGCGTATGGGAATCGTACCATTATAATAGCCATTTATTGATTTATTTTCCATTTCATATATACTTACAAGTGTAATACTATCCGGGCCGCATGAGTTTTTGCGTGTCGGTCTAATACTGTCCGACACGGGAAAACTCGTGCGGCCTGGACAGTTTTACACTTGTGAGTATATATAAAGTGAAATTAAATGAATAAATGGCTATTATAATGGCTTCCTCTACATTTTAACTCGCCGAATTAAAATGACTACTATGCCATTTTAATAGAGAGTGCCATTTAAATGAAGAGGCTCATTATAATGGCATACTTTTTCGTACTTTTTTATATAGGAGTTGCACATTTTTCGGTATATTATATATTTTTGGTAAAAGTACTAAACGTGTACCAAAAATCAGTTTGAGAATTCCACCAAACAAACATAAATAAAAAACATGTTTCTAGATCAATTTTGACCTTGCGATCTTAATTTTAGGCATTAAAGAGTGACTAAACTACCCTTTAAGAAAAATTGTTTTATAGCCAAAAAATGACCTTCTTTTCAAGCATACATGGGCACGGGGGGGGGTGGGGGGGGTTAACCCCCCCCCAAATTTGTTTTATGTGGGGTTTAACCCCCCGCCAGTCAGAAGTGGGGGAGCGGGGGGAGAAAAGGTTAACCCTTCCCCAATTTTGGAAAAATTAAAAAAACAAAAAAATTTTAATGACTTCTAACTGCCTCCAAACTTAAGTTTTGAGGTCAAAATGAATGTTTTAAGCAATAAAAAGCTCAAAAATGCAATAAAAAGGGCTTTTTGACCTAAAATTAGTGTTTTTACACTATTTTTCCTTCAAAATTGAAAAACGATATGGGTAAAATGCACTCCAGAAAAAAAACGATATGGGTATTTTGCGTTTCTCGGATTTTAACCCCCCCCCCTAATTTGGGGTTTAACCCCCCCCCACTCCGGACCAACTTGCCCATGTATGTTTTCAAGGTACATTTTATGCTTTTAAGAAAATTTCTTTAATAGTGCTTTAACCAATATGAATGAATATTTGTTAGATTGCCGAGAGTTTGGAGGTTCAAAAATGTTTTCACTTTTTTTCTGGTCTTCACTGTATAGCAACCGCTTAAAAATGTATCAAAATTCAGCGTGAAAAAAAATTAAGATTTAAAAAATTGGATAATTTAAAAAAAAATGCCTCATAATACAATTAAGCTTGATTTTTAGGCTTTGCTTAGGCTTAGAAAAATTCTGATTAAAAATCTGCTTAAATTAGCTTTTTAAACGAAAACAAATTTGTTGTCCATATTTTCGGTGGTCCATGTGACTATCTAAAATTTTGGATTCTCCGGACTTCCAGCAATGTTAAACAAAGTTTTTATTTTAATTTAGCTTTTAATTAAAATTTTTTATTAACAATAAATATTGTGTACCCATAATATTGTCATTTTTTGCCTATATTTTACCCCATATTTATCAAAAATCGTGTTTAAATCATTTTTTAAAGTTTAAAAACAAAATATTCAGGTCAAAATTGACTTAAAAGCATGTTTTTATTTAGTATTTATAGCGTGAAAATCTGTAATCGTGGAAAACCTGTGGAAAATAACGGATGGATACGGCCATCATAGATAAACAAGGGGGGATAGGGTGGGGTCCGGCCCCCCCTAACCTCGAAATGTTGGCCCCCCTGGAAAACAATCCAGCCCCCCTCTTCCCCCCTAATTTTCCAATTTTTTACCCCTGACCCCGCTCTCAAAAAAATTTTAAGTACTTTTTTCTTACCAAATTTTCTTCCAAAAACGTGAATTTTCACACAAATTCATGTTCTTACACCCTTTTTATACCTGAATATCGCTTTTTATTCAATAAAATGTAGTATATCTTATAAAAAACTATTATTAAACCTTTAATGGTTTAAAAGTATTTTGCATCGGAAATTGGACCCCACCTGACGCTGACTCCCCTCTAGGTTTCAAAATCTTCCACCCCGGCCCCGGGTCGACCCCCCTAGAAAGGTAAGGGGGTTCGAACCCCTAGGACCCCCCCTTGATTTTAAAATGTCATTTACCTGGGGTAAGCACCCTCCTAGCTTTTTGACCGTGTTCATCTTTAACGACCATTGACAGTATCTATGGGAAGAAGAACAAAGCAAACGTTCCCTATGTCATTTTAAACGAGCACTAGATAAAACGCATTTTTTTTAAGTATTGTCACTGGGTTTATACTTTACTGTAGTTTTTACCAAATGACCTGCAGACCTGTACACTGCCCCCCCGGGGGGGGGGGTTGGCAATTCCAAAACGGGGGAGGGGCACGGAGGGCAACTTTTTTGAAACGGGGGGCAACAAAACGGAGGGGGGCAAACAGGAGGAAAAAAAAAGAGAAAAAAAGAAAGGAAAAGGAAAAAAAACGAAAAAAAAGGTAAAAATAGGTCTAAAATAGCTTAAAATGCATTGAAATAGGCTAAAAATTTCGCAATAATGGCGTCATAATAGGTAAAAAATGGCGTCATAATTTTTGGGTACTCTTACATTTTTCCACGGGGGGGGGGCAAATCCTCCAATAAACGGGGGGGGGCATTTTCAAACTGTGCGCGGACCTGCAGTTCCCCCCGTTCTAAAATCCTGGATAGATACATACGGCCATTCATGGTTAATAATTTGTCAACCAGTTGGAATTATTTAATTGTAGTCGTAATATAATTTTATCGCTGTGACCTGATGATAATCATTGGTTATTGTATAAAATGTAGTAAAACAAAATATTATCCAAATACTGCACGTTTATTTATATTTTATTTTTTAAGGTTTGCTTGTTAATTTTTATTGGTCTTTACGCTCTGTCCTATGCAATTATCCGATCACTAAAGAAAAGAAGTGACCAAGATGATCTTTACGCAAGTGACGAAGAGGACTATCTGGTTTATAGGTACTTTTTTCTATTTTTATCGATTTTATGTTGTTTAAAATTTTAATATTTAGTAGTTTCAAAAATCAATAAAAAACGATTTTGCCCCTATGTTTGACGGTGTATATTTAGACACAAAAATTTGGCGCTGAAAATGCTAATTTCTTGTTTATCATGTTTGTTTTTTACAGGTCTTTTTAAATTCTATATTAAAAGAGGGCGACAAATGGGCAAAAAAAATTTTGTATGTAATTTTGTAATGTCTATTACAATTGCATCCACACCTGTGCACGTGCACTGCCCCCGCGGGGTTTTATTGGGGGGGAGGGCAATTTTTTTGAAACGGGGGGGGGCGGCAAGCAGGGGAGAAAGAAAAAAAAGAGAAAAAAAGGAAGGGAAAAAAGAGAAAAAAAATAAGGGAAAAGGGTAAAAAGGGACAAAAAAAGCAAAAATAAAGGAAAAAATAGGTCTAAAATGGCTTAAAATACATTGAAATAGGCTAAAAACTGCTCGATGATGGCGTCATAATAGGTCAAGAATGGTGTCATAATTTCAGGGTACTTTTTCATATTTTTTTTTTGGCGGGGGGGCAAGGGTGTAGCCAGGGGGGTTATGGGATTGGTAACCCCCCCTTTTGGACTGGATGAGGTAAAAATTTGAGGGTCCTAAGACAACAAATTTTAAAATTTTTTCTCGCGCTTCGCTCCGCTCAGCGCTCGACACTTATCAACTTTTAAGTGGTTTTTAATAAATTTCAAAGATATTTTTTTAAAATATCGCACGATTTTTAATGCTGAACCTTTTTAATTGTAAAATTTGTTAAATTTAACTTAAAAAAAACAATGCAAATAACAGCAAAAAGATTCACTTAGTGCGAAGCACAAAATTTTTTTACCCTTTTTAATGTCGTTTTTATGGTATTTTGAAAATTTGGAGTACAACCCCTTAAAAATTTCTAAGGAGTACAACGACAACCCCCCTTTCCGAAATTCTGGCTACGCCCCTGAGGGGGCAATAGAACAGGGGGAGGCAAATTCTCCAATAAAGCGGGGGGGGGCATTTCCAGACCGTGCACAGGTCTGTGGACCCAACGTTTATATTAGACTGGTTCATACTTATGACCAAACGTCCTTTGAACAAAGTCCAAAGGACAATTTTAGAAAACGTCCTTTAGACAAGCCAAAACGTTCTTTGGACGAAGTATGAATGCTACTTGAAATTTGTCCTAGACCAAAGGACAAAATCCGAAAGAAAAAGTCCAAAGGACAAAAAGTATGAACACGTCCTTTGCACAAAATCCAAAGGACAATTTGACGCTGGGTTTGTCCTTTGGACTAACTCGGACTTTGTCCAAAGGACGTTTTGTCATAAGTATGAACCAACTTTTAGTCACATCTGTTTTGGGTAATCACTCATTTTCTGATTAAATTTTTAAACCTTACTATTAAAATTTACAAATTTATTTTCTTACACTAACCAGAAAACAACAGTGCTGTATATGATTTAATTTGTAGTGTTGTTTTATATTTAAAGTGTTACATTTATGTTAATGTTTTCGATTGTTTATTTAATTTAAGTTATTTAATTTCTATTTTATTTTTTTTCGTTCTTGTATAATTTGTATTTCTTTGTTAAAAAAGTGTTTAATTCATTAATTGCTTTAAAAAAATTAAACGCTTTTTGGTTATAAACTATTATTATAAAATATTGCTTCAACACTTATTACTCAATTCCATTTTTTAAAATAAAAAAGGTCGAAACGAAATTGACTTAAAAATATTTATTCGGTCAATTTTACAAATTTATTTTTATGAAGCTTTTTTGTTTACTTCCTGCACTGACTTAGCGTTTTATTAACATTTTTACATAAATTTTATAGTTTACCAACATTTTCTGATAACAATAACGTACTTCCGGACGTATGAAGCTATGTCATGTAAAGGGTCTGACGTCTGACACTTTAAAATAATTTAATTAAATAAGTTTTTAGACAATGCTAAATTTTTTTGTACCGGTATCTATATTTATTTTTGTCATGTGAAAAACTGTTAAAAATTAAAGTTATGTAGTATAAACAATAGTTATATTTTTTTAGAATTAGCGTGTGGATATGTACATTTTCTTTGGCTGTGAGTGTTGCAGCAGTTCTTCTTCTTCCATTTTCAATTTTTTCTAATGAAATTCTTCTTCTTTACCCAAAAAACTACTACATTCAGTGGCTAAACAGCTCATTAGTCCACAGTAAGTCTATAATGAAGTGAATTAATTATTAAGAGTTAGCTGTATATATCTGCGAAAAAACCACCATTTTTGAAGCCCTAAAAACGGCTTTTAGAAAGTTCATATCTAGATGTTCCGGGTGCCACAGTATTCAAAAAATAACCATTAAAATTAAAGCTCCGCTCTAAGAAGCTCTTTAAATAGCCTAGCCCGGGGGGGGCACTGTCTGATTTTCAGCGGAACCGGATTATTTGTAATAGATAATAGAGAGAAAACCTTCATATAATTAGAATTTATTGAATAAAATGTTTTTTTGATTAAATATAAGTAAGTTAATAAAGATTCTTAATAGAAAACGTATAAAACTCAGAAAACAGAAAATTTTCTAGCGTTAAAGTTTAAATTAACAAATTATTCTTTAAAAAGTTATAAAAAATAAAATATGATAAAATCAAAAAATTGTAAATTGATAAATTTATTATTTTTTTAATTTTAATAGATTATATCATTAATTTGCTGGGTCCGATTTTTGAACAAAGTTTTTTAAATTGTAATTTAATTGTTTTTGGGTCTAATATTGGATTTAAAAGATTAAAATAGATTATTTAAAACTAAAAATCGTGTATAAATATAAAAAATTACACTCGCTAATTGGCTTGGGGGGTAGTGGGCATACATAGGCACGAAAGTGGGGGGTTCGAGGGGATTAACCCACCAAATTTGGAGATGGGGGTTCATAGCCCCTTACTGAGAGGGAGAGAAAAGGTTAGCCCCCCCCCCCCAGTTGTGGTAAAACAAAGAAAAAACATCATTAAAACGACGTTTAACTGCTTTTAAACTTAAGTTTTGAGACTAAAATCAGTGTTATAAGCAATAAAGCTCAAAAATGCAATAGAAAGGGCTTTTTGACGTAAAATTAGCGTTTTTACCTATTTTTCATTTAAAATTCGAAAAATGATATGGGTAAAATGCACTACAGAAAAAACCGATTATCGGCAAAATGTTTTGTTTTTCGGATTTTAACCCTCCTAAGTCTTGGTTTAACTCCCTTTTCACTCCGGACCAACTTGCACATAAATGGTAGGGGGCCCTGGATTTTTTGTAGAGGGTAGAGTAGGTAACCGTCAATAATAGCTCAAAATTACTTACTCTTGGCAAAATCGACTAATTAACGTAATGATTGTGCAGAAATTGTGTCTCGGTGCTGTTCCAAGTTTTCTTTGGGCGGTAAAATCGGAAACATTTTCTCTATTACAGTATAACAAGAAATTTTTTATTTTTAAGCTTATGGACATATGTGTTTTTCTCCAGTAACCTTTCAGTAATGTATTTATTTTACTACCGTTTATAACCAGAAATTTTCTATTTTTAGGCTTATGGACATATGTGTTTTTCTCCAGCAACCTATCAGTATTTATTTTACTACCGTTCTCTTATTTTTTTATCGAATCCCAGGGTTTTTCTGGATACAGAAAAGTAAATTTTAAAAACTATTTTTTATTTAGTCTAATTTTGTGTGTATCATTTTTTATTATAAAATTGTTGTTATCTACTACCATTGATTTTTACCAAATTTTCTAATTTTTTATGCTTAAATCCGCAAAAATAATGTTCTATGTATTTTTGTATTTATATATAATCAAATAAGCATAAGAGAACAATCGTTATATTCTGTTGTATCAGTATGACCATCTCATATAATATTTTATTACAAAAAAAAAATCAAATCTGCTAAATAGTTGCCACAAAAATCAATCATAAGCATATGTGCTGAATCTACCTAAAATTAAAGGAGGGCCGAACCGAAGGGTGAATATTTATTCCGTGGCAAAAACCCGACTAGGGTTAGGATATCCTGAAGGGTAAATCTCAAAAAGCGCCTGGGGCTATGATTTTTGATTGTGTAAAAACAAACGGGGTGTTTTTCACAGAGGGGGCTGTCTCAAAAGTTCACATTTTTAAGGGACATCCAGTGCAGTGCCTTAGGGCATGAAAAATGTTTTGGTCCGTAACCAAAAGTCAGGGCATACAATTGGGCATAAACTCGGACCTCCAAGTCTTAAACCTTTGGCATAAAAAGTTTTTGAGCATTGTCAAATGCACTTTTTCAGACCTGTGCACGGTTTGAAAATGCCCCCCGGTTTATTGGAGGATTCCCCCCCCCCGTTTTATTGTCCCCCCCCCACGCGGAAAAATAAAAAAGTACCCAAAAGTTATGACGTCATTTTTTACCTATTATGACGCCATCATTGCGAAATTTTTGCAGTTTTTAGCCTATTTCAATGCAATTTAAGCTATTTTAGACCTATTTTTACCTTATTTTCGCTTTTTTTGTCCATTTTTTCATATTTCCTTTCTTTTTTTTACTCTTTTTTTCTTTTTTTTTCTCTCCCCCCTGCTTGCCCCCCCCCCGTTTCAAAAAGTTGCCCCCCGTGCTCCCCCGTTTTTGAATTGACCCCCCCCATTATAACCCCACGGGGAGAGTGCTCAGGTCTGCTTTTTGCCCGCAAAAAAGAACGATTTAAGCAAAAATCGTAAAATTGACCTCCTTTAACCACTCGGGTCGGGATACCCGACCCAGGTAGGTTACCCCTAACAAATTAAATATTTTTAAGCTCAGGTCAGAAAAACATGGGCAATCTGCTTAAAAATTTTCAGACGTAAGGATTTGCTTGGTAAAAAGTTAAAAATTAGGCTAAAAAAATTGCTCCCAAATTTGGGCGGTTTTGGGACTAATACTCCAAAATTTTTGAAATAATTTTAATAGCGAGGCAAAAATTTAATATTCTTAATTTGAGATATTTAATCGCGGTGCGTTCAAAAAGTATAAAAGCTCAAACGGAAATTTTTTTATCACAATTTTCCCAGTATCGCTAAAAAAACAGAAAATAGACTTAAAATTTTAGATGTTACATTCCAATCAAGTCGATTTGGCATTAAAAACCTAGGGGAGGGCCGGAGAAGTTCCAGTTTTTTAACAGAGTTGATATTATTCTGCCTCCCTCTAGTAGATGATTTAATGAATTAGTGTACCTGTTATACATGGGGCCATCATAGATGAACAGGGGGGGTAGGGTAGGGTGGGGTCCACCACCTCCTTAGCCTTGAAATTTTGGGCTCCCCTATGAAAAAAATCCAGGGGCACCGCTCCCCCCAAATTTTCGAATTTTTTACCCCTGACCCCTCTCTAGATTTTGAAATCTGACCCCCCCTCCCCTCTCGAGAAAATTTTAAGGACTTTGTTTTATACTAAATTTTCTTCCAAAAACGGTAATTTTTGATACAAATTCATGTTTTTACACCCTTTTATACCTAAATATCGCTTTTTATTCAATAAAATTTAGTATTATCTTATAAAAAAACTATTATTAAACATTTAATGGTTTAAAAGTATTTTGTTTCGGAAATTGGACCCCACTTGACCCCTCCCCTTCTAGGTTTTAAAATCTTCCACCCCGGGTCGACCCCTCCTAGAAAGCTAGGGGGGTTCGGGTTCGACTTCGACCCCCCCCTAGGACCCCCTCCTAGATTTTGAAATATCATTTACCGGGGTAAACACCCCCCTAGCTTTTTGACCTGTTCATCTATGGGGGCCATGTGTGGTTATTTGGTGTGTATAACTATTTGTAAATAGTGTAATGTTTATTTAAATGGTTGATATGTATGTCTGACTGGGGGGGACAGAGGGGTGCACCCCCCTAGAGCCAAAATTTTGGACCCCCCCTAGAAAAAATTCAGGGGGCTCCCCCCTCCCCCCAAAGCTCGAGAGCGGTCCGGCCTGACCCCCCCTAGCGAGGCTGACCTCCCTCCCCCCCCTCCCGACCAATTTGGAAGTATATTTTTTATTTACTGTCAAAAACACGGGTTTTTAGTTAAAAACAGTGTTCAAATACACTTTTTAGGCCTAAATAGGCTGTTTTAATACATAAAATTCAATATTAGACCTAAAAACACTTAAAGTATTGAGTTAAAAAAATTTTGCTAAAAAATTGGACCCCCCTGACCCCCCTAAATTTGAAATCATGCACCCGGGGTCGACCCCCCCTAAAAAGCCAGGAGGATCCGGACCCCCATGGACCCCCCTAAAAAATTTTGGCCTTCCACCCGGGGGTGGACCCCTCCCTAGCGGACCCGACCAAAAACACCTATGGTTATACCCGACCCCTGAACTTTGGGGGGGGGGGTGTCCCAAAAATTTTTTTGGGGGTATATCTCAAATACCCCATTTTTATCGTGTTTAATACTGAGCTGAGACCCCCCAAATTTTAGGCGGGGTGTCCGCGTCCGGGGTACTCCCAAATTTTAGGGGGGTGTCGGCTATAGTCGGGATTGTTGGGGGGTATAACCCCCGAACCCCCCCCCCCTGCCCACCTATGGTCTGGTCTGTATAGTTTGCTTTGTTTCAACTATGGCTTCTAGAAGAGTGAAGTGAGTTTTAGACTGGAAAAATTAGTTTTTTATCTTAAACCCATAACGCGTGTCAGTAGGAGGCGGAAAGAGAAGAATAAAGTTATACTATCTGCCATACATAGGCAAGTTGGTCCACAGATGAACAAGGGAATAGGGTGGGGTCCACCCCCCCTAGCCTCGAAATTTTGGGCCCCCTCCCCCCAAATTTTTGAATTTTTTACCTCTGCCCCCCCTCTAGATTTTGAAATTTGACCCCCCTCCCTTCTCGAGAAAGTTTTAAGTGCTTTTTTTATACTAATTTTCTTCCAAAAACGTGAATTTTTAACACAAACTCATGTTTTTAAACTTTTATACCTAAATATCGCTTTTTATTCAATAATATGTAGTATTATCTTATAAAAAAACTTAAACATAATGGTTTAAAAGTATTTTGTTTCGGAAATTGGACCCCACCTGACCCCCTCTAGGTTTTAAAATCTTACACCCCGGGTCGACCCCACTAGAAAGCTATGGGGTTCGATCCCCTAGGACCCCCCTCCTAGATTTTGAAATGTCATTTACCCGGGGTAAACACCACCTCCCCTAGCTTTTTCACCGTGTTGATCTATGAGTTGGTCCGGAGAGAGGGGGGTGGAGGAGTTAAAATCCGAGAAACGCAAAATACCCATATCGTTTTTTTTCCGGAGTGCATTTTAGATATATGGTTTCAGACCTGTGCACGGCCCCCCCCCCCCCGGGGTTAAAACGGGGGGGGGCAATTCCAAAATGGGGGGGCACGGGGGGAAACTTTTTTGAAACGGGGGGGCAAGCAGGGGGGAAAGAAAAAAAAGAGAAAAAAAGGAGAAAAAAAGAAGGGAAAAGGGAAAAAAGGGACAAAAAAGCGAAAATAAGGTAAAAATAGGTCTAAAATGGCTTAAAATACATTGAAATAGGCGATGATCGCGTCATCATAGGTCAAAAATGGCGTCATAATTTTAGGGTACTTTTTCATTTTTTGGGTGGGGGGGAATAAAACGGGGGGAGTGCAAATCCTCCAATAAAACGTGGGGGGCATTTCCAGACCGTGCACAGGTCTGTGGTTTTTCGATTTTAAAGAAAAAAATAGATTAAAAAACTCTTATTTTAGGTCAAAAAGCCCTTTTTATTGCACTTTTGAGCTTTTTACTATTTAAAACATTCATTTTGACCTTAAAACTTAAGTTCGGAGGCAGTTAGGAGTCATTTTAAAGACATTTTTTTCCAAAATTTCCAAAAGTTAACTTTTTATTCCCACCCCACTTCTGAGTGGGGGGAGAGTTAAAACCCCTTCTCAGAATTTGGAGGGGAGTTGATCCCCTCAACCCCCCTCCCTTGCTCATGTATGCTATGTCTCCCATTTCCCCATATATTTGGGGTATCCACCCGCTAGTGCTAAAATTTAGGACCTTTACTCCCAAGGAAGCCCACTACGCCATCCTTTTTCCCTTCCCAATCAATTACTGCAATTTTTTGTTTAAGATTTATATACTGTGAAAAACATGATTTTTAGTACAAAAACCAATGTTTTTCATACACATTTAACACCTAAATAATCTATTTTAGTCTATCAAATTCAATACTAAGACTAAAACGTTTGAATCAACGACTTAAAATAGGTTTTGCTAACAAATTGGACCCCCACCTTAAATTTGGAATCAACGATTCGTTCGACCCTTATAAAAACCCAAAAAGGTCCGGGAAACTGTACTACGAAACGTACCCACATACGAGGCAAGTTTTATCTCCCAGTGAAAGGAGGTGAAGGATGTTCTTTGATTGGCTGGTAGTACTAAGAAGGCGGGGCCTTTTTAAAAAACGTTTTAATATTAATATCAATTGCCTGCAATGTGGGTAGGTTAACCTACCCACATACTAAGCAAAAGCAACTGTTTTTCAGTTGCTATCATTATAACATCTCGTTTTCGGTAAATTCCAATTTTGGGTGCGATTTTATGAACGTACTTTTTAAAATGATCTTTTTTGCGCAAACAATAATTTGCTTGATTTTTAGGTTTTGCTTAGGCTTAGGGAAAAAATAAGGTTTCTAAGTCTTTAAGTCAAAAAACTCACCATTAAATATAAATTTACCACAAGAAAGTTATGCTTGATTTTCGGGATTGGCTTGGCTTAGGTGTAACTTTTCAGTCTTCAAAAATAAATCATTTAAAAGAAGTTTATCATATTAAAATTGTGCTTGATTTTTAGGTTCTGCTTCGGCTTAGGACAAAATAAGCGTTTAAATTCCATGGATTAAGCGCAGTATATCAAAAATTCGTCTTTTGAAAAGTGCGCTTACAAAATCGCACTTAAAAGACAAGTTTTCCAAAGATGAGATGTTGAAAAAAATAATGTAAAAGACAAAATTTTGCTACGGAAACAGTTAAAAACTTTCAAAATCCGTAAAATAACCTGCTTTCTTATGTTTGCTATTCAAACCGAGACAGCTAAAAGCAATTATTCTTTAAATAAAACCAAAAGCATTTTTGAAAAATAATACAAATTACCAAGCAAAACAAATTTGACCGCTACTGATGATGAGCAAAATCGAAGTGCGACCTTTACTGTATTATTAAAAACTTTCTACTACTATTCGGTTATTAAAAAAAGCCCTAACAGAACATAGCAAAGGAAAAAAATTGCCTAGTATGCGGGTAGGAACCTACCCACCTTACAGGCAATTTAGTTATTTAACAAAGACTTCTAATAGTACAGAGCAACAGAAAAAAAGTTGCCTAGTTCACCTATTCGGGTAGGTTAACTTACCCGCATTACAGGCAATGGATATGGATATTAAAACAACGCTTTTTCAAAAGGCCCCGATCTTTTTGGTACGACTGGCCAATCAGAAAACATCTTTCACCTCCCTTCACCGGGAGATAACAGTTGCCTCGTATGCATAGATGTTTTTGGTCGGTTCCGCTAGGGAGGGGGGGTCCACCCCCGGGTGGAAGGTCAAAATTTATTAGGGGGGGTCCGGACCCCCCGGGTTTTTAGGGAGGGTCGACCCCGGGTGCGAGATTTCAAATTTAGGGTTGGGGGTCAGGGGGGTCCAATTTTTTAACAAAATTTTTTTAACTCAATAATTTAAGTGTTTTTAGGTCTAATATTGAATTTTATGTATTAAAACAGCCTATTTAGGCCTGAAAAGCGTATCTTTAAAACACTGTTTTTAACTAAAAACCTGTGTTTTTGACAGTAAATAAAAAAATATACTTCCAAATTGGTCGGGAGGGGGGGGGGGGGGTCCAGCCTTCCAGGGGGGGGGGGTAGGTCGGACCGCTCTCGAGCTTTGGGGGGGGGGGGGGGGCCCCCCGGGATTTTTTCCAGGGGGGGGGGGTCCAAAATTTTGGCTCTAGGGGGGGGGTGCACCCCTCTGTCCCCCCCCAAAAACATCTATGCTCGTATGCGGGTTGGTTTCGGGGTACGCGTCAGGAATCCAGGCTTCATCGCGAGCGCCGGGGCCCCCACGGGCCTCCCTCCCTCCGGATTTTATTTGTTCATCCATAGATGGTTTTGGTTGGTTCCGCTAGGAGGAGGGTCCACCCCCGGTTGGAAGGCTGACATTTTTTTGGGGGGGTCCAGGGGGGTCCGGACCCCCTGGCTTTTTAGGGGGGTCGACCCCGGGTGCGAAATTTCAAATTTAGGGTGGGTCAGGGGGGTCCAATTTTTTAACAAAACTTTTTAACTCAATAATTTAAGTGTTTTTAGGTCTAATATTGAATTTTATGTACTAAAACCGCATATTTAGACCTAAAAAGTGTATTTAAACACTGTTTTTTAACTAAAAAACCTTGACAGTAAAAAAAAATATACTTCCAAATTGGGCCTGAGGGGGAGGGGGTCAGGCCGGACCGCTCTCGAGCTTTGGGGAAGAGGGGGTGGCCCTGGATTTTTTCTAGGGGGGGTCCAAAATTTTGGTTCTAGGGGGAGTGTGGCCCCTCTGTCCTCCCAAAAAACATCTATGGTTTCACCCATAAGTGCGCGAGGGGGGGTTTAGCCTGTTGGAGTTGGGTAGGTTACTTATTATACCCCTCCCGCCTCCTTTACCAAAAAATCCCGACTCCCACGCCCTCTCCAAAATTTCGGGGGTCGGGTCGGGTATACCTCCCCCCAAAAAAATCCGGGAGGCTGCCTACTTATGCTTACACCCGGAGGTGGAGGTGAACCCCCTATAGCGGACCCGAGAAAAAAATCTATGATTTTTTCTTGAATCTCGAAAGTGCCGAACTGAAAGGAACCTTCCAAGTCACGACCGCCGACACGACACGTTCCCTCACTTCCCCATCCGCCCAAACATTCCAATCTCAATTAACATTCTTACTCCATGTCACAGCAATCCAAAAATCCATTCTCACTTTACCACTACCAAGGCACCCAAAGAAATCAGAAGCCCCAACCATAGGTTGTCTGTCAGCCTCCCGGATTTTAAGGGGGTATACAACGACCGTCCAAATTTAGGGCGGGAGAAGGTCCGAGGGTGTCCCAAAAAAAATTTTTTTTTGGGGTCTACCCCAAATACCCTATTTTTTTGTGCTGAAACGTGGAATCTTCCAAATTTTCGGAGGGGGAGCGGGGAGGTGTCTGTGTCTGGGATACCAAAATATTTTAAGATGGCGGGTGTCGGCAGTTTCGAAGTTTTTAGAGGAGGTATACGTATAACCTCCCTCCCAAACCCTCCTCCCCTGCCCCCTGCCCAATGAATGGCGTTAATTGAGGAATTAATTCAGTTATTTTAAATTAGCGAGGTAAAGCGTTTAGAAACCAAATGTATTAAAACTCATAAGAATACTTCCATGGGCGTAGCCAGGATTTTGGAAGGAGGGGGTTGCAACCATAGGTGAGCACGGTCGGGGAAGCTAGGGGGGGTGGTTACCCAGGGTAAATCGAATTTTGAATTCTAGGAGGGTGGTCCCAGGGGGGTCCGTACGCCCCCCCCTAGCTTTTTAGGGGGGGTCGACCCGGGGTGCGAAATTTTGAAATCTAGAGGGGGGTCAGGTGGGGTCCGGTGTCCAAAGCAAAACAGTTTTAAACCATAATAACTTTAATAATTGTTTTTTTTATAGGATAATACTACATTTTATTAAACAAAAAACCGTATTCATGTATAAAAAGGGTGTAAAAGCATGAATATATGATGAAAATTCACGTTTTTGGAAGAAAATTTAGTATAAAAAAGGTACCTAAAATTTTCCCGAGGGGGGGGGGGGGTCAGATTTAAAAATCTAGAGGGGGGTCAGGGGTAAAAAATTCGGAAATTTGGGGGGGGGGGAGGCCCCCCCCCTCTAGATTTTCATCTAGGGGGGGTCCCAAAATTTCGAGGCTAGGGGGGGTGGACCCCCCCCCGGCCCCCCCCCTTTCACCTATGGTTGCACCATGGTGGGCAGCTCTGGATTTGGGGGGGGGGTGGGGGGGGGGGGTGAATTTTTGGGGGGGTGTAGTAGACCAAATTTTGAGGGGGGGGGTGTACCCGAGATATTTCCGCGCTGCCTTAGAGAATGAGCTTAAAACGCGTAAAAAAACGTAAAACAAGCTTATAAATGCTTTAAAACTGTGTAAAATTGAAAATAAGATCTTATTGCAACTTATAATTATTTTGTTTTTTTAATTCTTTTTAATAAAAATGTGCAGTGGAGGCAGTCAGGATTTCATTTCGGGGGCGTCAGTCTGGGGGAGGGGGAAAAAGTGTTGTCAAAGCGGCGCGAAGCCTGCCGCCGCTCCGCGTAGGCGCAGCGCGGAGCGCGGCGGGGCTGGGGGGTGTCCCCCCAGGCCGCCGGAGGCGAAAATTTTTTAAAATATATACTAAAAACGGCTAAAAATCGTCTCTGTGATCGCGTGAACATACCTTTTACTTTTGTTTTTTACCTAATTTCTACATAATTTTCTGTGATGTTAAAAATTCAGTCGAGGGGGGTCGGGGGGAGCGATGCCCTGGAGGAGAAAATTTATAATTTGAGGCGCTAAAATACACTGAAATTTTAATTCCAAATGATAGTAATTACAAAATTTAAGGTTTTTATAGCTCTAACTATACATTTATAACATGTGTTTAAAACGTTAAAAAAAGGATAATAGTGTTTTATAGTAGTTTTATTAAACATGTATGCCTTAACTACTGAATGGGATAATCGATTTGAAATTGAAAAACTAAGATAAATTGCCAATTTAAACTGCCCGCGTAGCAGGGAAATTTAAACTGCCCGCGTAGCGGGGAAATTGAAAGGTAATAAAAGGTAATGAACGGGAAAATAAGGTAATAAACACTCCGCGCGAAGCGCGGAAAAATTTTTTAGTCCTTTTATAACACTTAAAATTTTTAGTTGGGGCGGCGAATTTGGGGGGGGGGTGTCCCCGACTACCCCAAATTTCAGGGGGGGGGTGTCAGCAAAATCCGAAATTTTGGGGGGGGGGTATAACCCCCCCCACCCCACCCTGCCCCCCCCCCCTTTCTCACCTATGGTTGCAACCCTGAACAAAAGTTTAGAAAGAGGGGGGAGTCCAAATCTTAAACGTTATAAAAGGACTAAGAAATATTATAGGCTTAAAATTATTATATTTTAAAAGCATATTGTACATGAACACGTGGCGCGGTGGCACCCTCAAATTTCGATAATATAGCTCGTGAAAATTGTCGTGTTTTTGGATATGCGAAAGGGGCCAGGCCAAGAAGTGGGTAACACCAGGTGGGCAGGGGGGTTATCGTTATACCCCACTCTCCCACCCTCCAAAATTTTTGAAACTCCCGACCCCCCCCCCCCCGAATTTGAGGGGTCTCACCCAGTACTAAAAATGAGGGGTATACTCAGAAAATTTTGGGGGTCGGGTATATACCCTTCAAATTTTGGGGGTCGGATATACCCCCCAAAATCCAAGAGGCTGCCCACCTATGGTAACACCACCAGGTAGTCAGACCTGTGAAGTACCTCCCCCCCTCGGTGTTTTATTGGGGGGGCGGCAGGGCACGGGGGGCAACTTTTTTGAAGGAGGGGAATAAAACACAAGAGAAAAAAGGAGAAGAAAAAAAAGAAATAAGACGAAATTTAAGTAAAAATAGGTCTACAATGGCTTTAAAACATTAAAATAGACTAAAAACTTGCAAAAAAAATTGGCGATGATGGCGTCATAATAGGTCAAAAAATGGCGCCATTATTTTTGATTACTTTTTAATTTTGGGCGGGGGCACACGCACAGCCACTAATATTCCGGGGGGACATTTCCGGGGAGAAAAAGTTAACCCCCCAATTTTGGAAAAATGAAGAAAAAAATGTCTTTTAAATGACTTCTAACTGCCCCCAAACTTAAGTTTTGAGGTCAAAATGAATGTTTTAAGCAATAAAAAGCTCAAAAATGCAATAAAAAAGGCTTTTTGACGTAAAATTAGCGTTTTTTACCTATTTTTCCTTCAAAATCAAAAAACGATATGGGTAAAATGCACTCCAGAAAAAAAACGATATGGGTATTTTGCGTTTCTCGGATTTTAACCCCCCCTAATTTGGGGTTTAACCCCCCCACTCCGGACCAACTTGCCCGTGTATGCGTCCACCCCCCTAGCCTCGAAATTTTGGGGGCCCCCTAGAAAAAAATCCAGGGGGGGCTCCCCCTCTCCCCAAATTTTAAAATTTTTTACCCCTGACCCACCTCTAGATTTTGAAATCTAACCCCCCTCCCCTCTCAAGAAAATGTTAAGTACTTTTTTATACTAAATTTTATTGCAAAAATGTGAGTTTTTAACACAAATTCATGTTTTTACACACTTTTTATACCTAAATATTGTTTTTTATTCCATAAAATGTAGTATCATCTTATAAAAAACTATTATTAAATATTTAATGGTTTAAAAGTAGTTTGTTTAGGAAATCGGACCCCACCTGACCCCCCTCTAGGTTTTGAAATCTTCCACCCCAGGTCGACCCCCAGACAAAGCTAGGGGGTTCGACGCTTCGACCCCCCTAGGACCCCCCTCCTAGATTTTAAAATTTCATTTACCCGGGGTAAACACCCCCCTAGCTTTTTGACCGTGTTCATCTATGGTAGTGCACTGAAATGAGGAGGAGAGTATGGCCACTAATTTACCTAAGGACATTTCCTGAATTTTAATATTGGAATAGTGTATTTTTCATAGGTTTAATTTTTAACATTATAAAACATTTAAATTTGCAAAGGTAAAATAGCGCTTTTGACATTGTTCCTTTTCGTGTGTTTAAAGTAAAATTTTCTGCCATAAGTCGCAGTTGTTTCGCAGTTTTGATTTAAAAAGGTTTATAAAGCTGTTTTACGCCTATCTCCTCGTCGGTTGGATGGCCGAGTGGTCTAAGGCGCTGCGTTCAGGTCGCAGTCTACATTTGTAGGCGTGGGTTCGAATCCCACTTCAACCAAAATTTTGCCGTTTTATATTTTTTTTTAAAGTTTTTTTTTTATTTTAAAAAAATTACTAAATGCCACAGGAGGATTTAACATAACATAGTAATGTCTATAATCAATTTAAAGCAACAAATCAAAAAGGAAAACTTGTGCTTTAATGACTTACATAATTTAAAGTTCTTCATTTTATATTCATAAATAATATAAATAGCAAATCAATTCATTTAAAACTTAAAATTCATGTTTAAATACTATTTATCGTTTATATACCAATTGTATATATATATATATATAAATATATATATATATATACAATACATAGATGAACACGGTCAAAAAGCTAGGGGGAATGTTTACCCCGGGTAAATGACTTTTCAAAATCTAGGAAGGGGGTCCTAGGGGGGTCGAACCCCCCCTAGCTTTTTAGGAGGGGTCGACCCGGGGTGCGAAATTTTGAAATCTAGAGGGGGGTCAGGTGGGGTCCGGTGTCTGTCCAAAGCAAAACATGTTTAAACCAAAAGAACTTTAATATTATTTCTTTTTATAGGATAATACT
>JASAMX010026205.1:0-10000 GCA_030248175.1 Microlaimidae sp. YZB2_3
GTTTTGGTTCAGTTACGTGCTATTGTACACGACAGAACTATTTATGCGTTAAAAAATACAAAAGATATTATGGCTTCCAAAAATTATAAATTTCAATAGAAATATACTATCTGGAACTTTAAATTTTACCAAATTAAATTAAATCGAAGTTTTACCGAAATTTTGAAAAAATTAACCCCCATTTTTCACGGAAAATTGTATATTAAACCATAAATACAACAATATTCAGTTTAATTTTTACGTACGTAAAAGAGGGTAACTGTGTCTCTCTATTGGAAGTATTTTTTTAAATAAATAGTGTGCAGTAAATATTTTTAAGGGTTTTAAAAAAATTTCATTGCAATTTGATTTTTAATATCAATTATTTCAATTACTTACAATAATATAATAAATGTTCACTTTATAATCGTGATATTTCTGCCTTTTTAACACTCATATAAATTTTTTAGTGAAATATTACTGTATTTCACAAGATCTCGTATGCCAAAAATCGCGATTTTCCATACTTAAGAAAACTGTCCGAAGAGACCTTAAGGCTCAAAGTTGTTAATTTTCACGTTTTGATATTTTCTTCAAAATTATTTTGCAATGCGTTTAACTAAATGCGCATTTTAAGATTCCGTTAATTTCGGCCACCTTAAAATTTAGCTGAAAGAACCTGTCGTTTTTTGCTGTTTTTAAATCTCATTGTACAACCGTATTTATAAAGAATTTTTTTGCTCGTTTGACTTTGTGTTGACGTTTTTTAAACCAAAAATAAAAATTGGACAAAAAATAGAAGTTATTAAAACTTGTTTTTTTAAGGTTTTGACATAATTATTTAAAGTCTTACTAATAACTATTAAAGTTCGCAAAAGGGAAAAATTAAGTTATATGTACCAAGAACAATACCTAAGGGTAAATTTGCAACCTTTAGAAATTTTTATTGTTCGTTTAAGCAATACTGTAGCTATGGCCAGTTTTTGTAGGTGGCCGAAATAAATGGCACGCGCCTTAACTTTGGCCACTTTAAAAAAAGTTTAAACCTTCACTGATTTTTAAGTGTAACAGAAATATTCAAATTTTGCACTGGAATAACAAATATACCTATTGTTTGCTTTTTAGGCCAAATTTTGGCTTGATTGAAAAAGCCAGAAAAAACTTATTCAAAAAAATAAAAAAAAGTGGCCGAAATTAGTCAGTTACCCTAAATATGAAATTTAGAAAAGTTTTTAGAAACTTTAGAAAAATTGAAATTATTTAGATTAAACGTTAAAAACGGTTTACTAAAATAATTCAACCATATATTTTTGTGACTATTTTAAACAGTAATTATAACAAGAAAATAGGAATTAATAGTACGAAATATTTAATATTAAAAATGGAAATAGTAAATAATTTATTTAAGTTTTTAACATTTATATAATTGGTTGTAATCTTATTTTATTATAATGATGACTTTATATTGGACTGCGGAAGTAGAGACACCATGTTATGTAGGTGTAGAGAGCAGATTGAGTATTTTCATAAAATGAGACAACATGAAGGTGTAGAAAGCTGGTTAATATGACTGATGAAATATGAAAAATAATCAAAGTGTAAAAAGTAGGTTAGGAAGTTCCCTCATAGATTTAAAAACAGGATTTGTGGGCGTAGAGCTTGTAGACTGTAAGAAAGGGAAAGTGTATGAGAAAAATTTTGTAAATAAGATGTAAAACATGTTTTAATTGTAATATTTAACGAATAATAAACCAAGGGCCTTGGTTTATTTTTTTCTTAGGGCCTCAAGTTCCCACAAATTTCCGACGGCTCCAAGTTGCATACTTATGGCTCTGAAAACCCTGTACTTATGTTTTTGTTCTAAATTTATAGCTAACATTTGTTTATTTTTGTTGTTTATACGGTATATCTTGTTCACGCCTATTCTCGCACTGAAATTTTTAAGTTAAGTGGTTTTTTGTGACATTTAGTGAAAGAAATTTTAGGAGTTGGGTACAATTATGTAGTACCAACATATTTTTGGTATCAATACCTGTTATTGTGTTAAAAAACATAAAATATTTTTAATGAGACATCAGAAAATTTAATTATTTAAAATGCCAAGTAATAAAGTTGAATTTAATTTTTTATATAGTTTGAACAAATGAAATATTTTTTAAGCTGAAAAGTACGGAATTATTAAATAGCATAAATTTTGTGCATCTTTGACAGCAGTTTTAAAAGTTTTCGATAGTGTTTAAATATTTTTTTACACAAGAAATTGATGTATGCGCCAAAATTCATCGAGCCAATAATATATTGTATACTAATATATCATATAATATGTTTATCAAGCTGCATTATTTTTTTATAAAAAAACCCAGGTAGGCTTTTTGTCCTGCAATATTTAACGTATTCAGTAGACGATAAGCATTATAAAATGTAACCTTAAATGTAAGCTGATATCGTTATCTAAAACATTTTTTGTCAAAATATCCTCTTAAAAATAAATTCATTCGGTGTTCGTTTTTGGCCCAATAAATAAAAATTAAAAGGTTAAACTTAAAACAATATTAAATTTGCACAATAATATGTTTTGATGTCTGGCTTTCTACACCTGTAATTTTATCGTGCAAGCTCGTGCGTAAAATCTAAGTCAATATTAAATATTTGAGTTGAAGTTTTGAGATTTAGTAAAAAATAATCTCATAATTGTTTAGGTAAAAATTTAAATTTGAGGCCTAGTCTAGTTTTTTCGGTAACAGCTGGACTTAGACTTTATAAGGAGTGCTGGTTAAGTAAGACTTGCCAAGAGCAGGAGCAGCAGCAGCACCAGCAGAAGCAGCAGGCCCGAGAGCCCTTTTCGGCGGTGGAGATCCCCTCCTCGGAAGTGTTGGAGTGGGTGTCGGCGGGTTGATACTGGGCGGAGCTCCGGGACCCCCGACGCCGGTTCCGGACGGATTCCTTGTTGCGCATGGCGAAGTCAGCGCTTAACACCATTCACAAGCTTTTTCTACTCTTAACAGTGTTGTAAACCCGCTTTTTATACATTATATATATTTACCCGCTTAACAGCATAGTATATGCTAAATATTGCACTTTTTTATGAATCCAATAAACAATTGCTAAATATTGCACTTTTTTTGACAGTACAAACCGTTATAGACATAAAATAAAATTTTAGACTTTTGTTTAACCGGCTTTTGGACTAAGTAAACTTTAAAATCTTGCCAAAATTTTTGCCTTTTTTGATTTTTAATACACCGAGATTCATCGGACAAACCGGAACAGACCTGCCTTAAAGTTTTACAAGCCGTTTTGTGCAATATAAACCCCGACCCTATGCGTGAGTGTGCGTTCGTGAGTGTTAATCCGTCGCTATTTTATTGTCTAAAATTTGGGAGAATTTACTTCCACCAATTCGCTCCTGAACAATTCGCTTTCAAAATATTTCTTACCGTACATTTGTTCCTCGCAAATTTACTTTTTTGGTAAATTCGCTCTCAGGAATTCTTATAAACTTAAATTTTTTTTTACCAAAGTTACTTTGCTGGAAACCTACTCGTATAAGTTATATACTGACCCGCTGGTCAATTATAGGGTTGTAAGACCTACCAAAAAATGTTTATTTATATAGTCGTAATTATTAGTGATAGTTATTCGCATAAGACCAGATTTAGTGCACCAAATGGTCGACGGCGGGAAAGATTATTAAAAATATCTTAGTCGCGCTGCCTCTGATAGATAATTCAACCAAGAATTCCAGCTACCCAGCATTCACTCTTGAACTAACTGCAAACTAAGGGTGGATTTTTCAAATAATTTTGTCAACAATAGCACTCATTTAGTCATTATTTTAAATGTTTGTTTAAACAAATAATTAAAGTTAACTGTTACTTATAAATGACAGATTTTTGTTGGAAAAGTTAATTTGTGTTGGGGATATACAATCGTTTAATTTTATCTTCAGTGGAAATTCTTTAGCAGATACTACATACATAGTATTGAAAACAATAAAAACATTGGGATCAATAAAAAATGTTTCCACGTTCTGGTAGGTAATAAAAAAATTCATTAATTCGGAAAAAAAATAAAAAAAACACGAATATTCTGCGTACAATATTGGCAGCTTATGTGTGTAAATTTTCGGTGGCGAAATATAATTATGTACACTCTTTAAATTTCAAAAATTGTTGTAGTATTTGCATTTTTATACTCTAATAAAAAACTGAGAAGAAATGAGAGAGAATAAGCCCATAACGAGTTGGTTTTGACCGACACAGGTTTCATAAACTAAAAGATATAAAAAAATCTGGAAGCGAAGTCTCTGGGGAGTGAATGTCCTTAGGGTCTTTGAAGCAGTCAGCAGGTAACTTGGAGCCGAAAATAACAAAATATTTTGGGGTTGGTTTTAGGCTTTGGCTTAGGCTTGGAGATAGGTTTTAGCGATTTCTCACTTTGGGCTTCAAGTTCCAGCTCTAAGTGTTCTCGACTCCGGTGACCCTAAATTGTTCTAAGCGTACATAGTTGTTTTGATAAAAGTTCCTGGGTGCAATTTTTTAGAAAGCAAATTGTCCATATAGCGAACTCTTTTCAAAAAGCTATTATCCTGCAACGAATTGTCTCGGCTGTGTTGTCATGTCACGACAACTGTTTGGTAGCAAACTTACGAAAGTGATTTGTCCACATATCACTTGTCTGCCTATTAGTTTTTGTCGATGTGATAATATTTTAGTTGAAAATGATGAATTGGGTTTAAAACAAGCTTACAACACTATTTTGTTCGGTTCTGCAACACGCTCTGACTTTTTCGGACTATGAATAACCGGAAGACGATGAAACAAACACGGAATCGCTCCGGCAAAAGGCTTTGATTAATCGTGCTTAGAAGTTTTGGCTTGCTTCTGTACTAATAAAAGTTTTCCTAAATTATGAAAGGAGGATTGATAAGCGTTTCTCTCTCCACAGCATAATATAGTAAGTCAGCGTGCTGGGCAATGACGTACACTTCTGAATTTCTATTGTCGCTCGAAACAGACGACCAAATAAAAGCTGCCACACCCGTATTTCTTTTCAAGATGGAGTTCAATAAAATCCAAAATTTTAAAACTTATAGGCACCTTGCACTGGAATTCCGTTTATACATGAAGTATGCAATACACATAATGAGTCACCATAATGGATAATTACCGTATCTCCTACTTATCTTTCGTAGTATGCAGATCAACCGTTCGAAATTTCGCGCGCTTTCGAGGGTTGATCTGCATACTACAAAAGATAAGTAGGAGATACGGTAATTATCTATTATGGTGACTCACTATGTTTATTGCATACTTCATGTATAAACCGAGTTCCAGTGCAAGGTGCCTATATGATTTTCACGTTTACACGTTTTTGATATTTTATAAATTTATACTTTTTTCTTTAAGCTTTAAAATACTTTATTTGACAACATCAACAATATATAAGAGCAGACTTGTGCGTTAAACAGTTTTTTAGTTATATGAATTATTTAAACAATCTACAATGTAGATTTTTCATAATTTAAAATAATTTACTACGACCAAAAATTATAATAAAGGAAAAATGAGACACTTAGAACAAAGTGCTTGTAGAAAACGGCCCCATTTAAATGGGACCAGGTCCCATTTAAATGGGACCTTTGGATTTTGGTCCCATTTAAATGGGATCCCATTTAAATAAGTCCCATTTAAATGGGATCCCATTTAAATGGGACCTAATTAAATGGGATCCCATTTAAATGGGATCCCATTTAAATGGGACCTATTTATATGGGATCCCATTTAAATGGGATCCCATTTAAATGGGATCCCATTTAAATGGGATCCCATTTAAATAAGTCCCATTTAAATGGGACCAAAATCGAAAAGTCCCATTTAAATGGAACCTTTTTTTACAAGCAGTTTGTTCTAAGTGTCTCATTTTTCCTTTATTATATATTTTTGCTACGACGAGTGAAATGTTCTACAGTTTGTGGAATATTTTACGCGATAGTGCTTGTGCGTAATACTGTCGATTATTCCATGATTTTTCTTGAATTCAACGTGTGGATTTTTGCAACTTTGTTTCTTAAAAAAATTGATTTGGGTTTCAAATTGAGAAATTTGATAAATAATTAAAAAAATACGGGTTTTGATCTTTAGTAATAAACCGCTTTATTTGCCTATATCTTTCTTTCTGTAAAGTTTTATTAAAATCGGTTCATATCAACTGATTTTATATATTTAAAATGCTCGTCTTTTATGATTGATTGGAAGCAACAAATATAATACGATAGTTATATTTTTTAATTAAAGAATAATTCTCTTAGGGTATATTACTTGCAGTAATATTTTAGTGGGCACAGTGCAGCTGCACTTGCATTAACTTATATTAAAAAAAATAGTGGGTCTAAAAATCAAAAAATCATGCATTAATCAAAAATTTTTAGTTTATTAATTCAGACCACATAAAAACATATAGATTCGTTTATCAATCGATTTGTAATCTAAATTTGTAAAATAAACAAAAAATATTAAAACTATAAGTTAAATAACTGCAAACGTTATATGATAAATTTTTTAACTACAAACGCTTACCGCTGCGTCAACTGGGACATTGTTATCATCGTTTCAAAAAAAGGTTATGAATCAGAAAATCAAAAAATTGAAAAATTTTAGGCAGAGAAACACGAGAATTTCGAACAAAGTTTTAGCAAACAAAGTTTTTTCAGTTTTTTTTTAAACAAAAAGCTTAAATAACAGTTAAATTATACTAGTTGCAATTTTTAATAGATTTTTTCGCAGAATTTTATCGTTCAATTTTTTACGTCAGAATTCAACAAAATTTTGAAGTATTCGACGGTAGAAATTTAACAAAATTATTTTATACCGAAATGCCACGAGGTAGCGAAAAATCAAAAAATCGAACGTGTTTTAGCAAAATCCCTTGAAAACTTTATTTTAAAATAATATACCCTGTTCCAAAATTTTAAAATTTTGATAATACTTTGAAACTGCAAATTTACCTTAATTTCGGTCCACAAATAAACAAATTCTCATATTGGAGAACTGTCAATCAGTTCATTTATAATTATTTGAAATGGCTTAAACAATACTGAAATTTACAAAATCTTCTAAATGAAAATTAAGCGCTGTTTATTCAATTTCTATTTAAAATTATATTTATTATTTATAATCCTGTTTATTTTTTTAGAAATATTCGCAATCCATTCTTGTTTATGCATCATTGTTATAATTGTTGCCAATGAAAAAATAAAAAATAAAATTAACATTATTAAAAAAGCAAATTGCAAATCGACTTATCATTGTAAGAAAAAGCAAAAAATAAAAGGGTCATTTTTTAATTTAATGTCTGTTTACGAATTTTATGCAAAAAAACCCATGACTTGTTAGATTTGTCGCTTCCAGATAGCCTTCGGGTTTAGTAAATTTTATCTATTAGCAAAACCAAACTAAAAAGCTAAATAATTATACATAATTAAAACAAAACAAAGTACTAGTGTTGTAAAAAGTTACTTTTACTTCTACTTAAAGTAATAAAAGTAACGGATTTTGGATTACTTTTAACTTTTACTTTTACTCGACTTTTGAAATTTCAACTACTTTTACTTTTACTCTTACTCGAATTTTAAAATTTCAAATACTTTTACTTTTACTTTTACTCGGATTTTCCACTGCAAATACTTAAATTAATTTAAGTAAAATTTAAGTAATTTCAATAGGTACATTCCCTACGGGCTTTTTGTAAAGTGAATAAATAGCAGAGGATAATTTTTTAAGCCGCTAACACGCTAAAACCAATTATTTTGGCCAAAAAACCTACTAAAATGATAATTTATACATAAAATTAGCAAAAAAACTTTAGAATGGAGCTCTGGAGCTCCAAAACCGGTGTTTTGCTCCGTTTCAAAATTACTTTTATTATACTTTTACTCTTACTTTTACTTAAAAAATAGGTCTTACTTTTACTTTTACTTTACTTAAATAAAATTTTGACCATTACTTTTACTTTACTTAGATAAAAAAATCACAAATTACTTTTACTCTTACTTTACTCAAATTAAAATTTTTCAAATTACTTTTACTTTTACTTAAAATAATCCAAAATCAATGCTTTTTACAACACTACAAAGTACTAATTATTGATAAAATGTGCACAATCTTTTAAATGTAATGCGCAAAATTTCACAATCAAGAAAAACTAATTCTATTTTGAAAAATAAAACTCAGAGTTCAAGTTGTCTTACCACGTCTACAGTGCTTTTCTTCTGAAACTGTTTAAAGTTTTTTCAAAAAACAAAACGCAAACAAAGGCTCTAAAACCTATATTTTGTAGCTTCAGGGAACTAAAATACGCTCTTTAATTTCAACAATCAAGCTCATTGTTATCTTAGGTTTTTTCCTTTTTTTTGGTTATTTCCTTTGGCTATTACGATTTCCTTACAGTTTTTATTACGAAATTCGGTAGTTACAAAATTAAAATAATGAAATAAAAAACTTATGTTGTGGATATTTATTTTACAGAACTCCCTCTTAATTCTTACGAAAAAGTATTGATTAATAAAATAACGGTGATATAAGAAGTAAGCGGTATTGCAAAAGAAGTAAATTCGAATTCTATAAGTGAACAAACAAGAAGCTATAGTGCTGTTGGAATTTTTCTTTGGAACATGCTGTTTTTGGAATGTGAAGAAGCTCGACACGGTGTGGGAGATTAATAGTACTAATTAGTTTAAGTAAAACCACACATCCAAAAATCGTGCGTTTTTTCTGTAAATTTCAGTTCCCTCATAGTTCTGACTGATTGGTATAAAGAAAAATATTACAATAGTACTGATTGGTGATTGTACACTATAGTAGCTCGTAGAATATTTGTAATATCAAGTCCACAAAACCAAACGCCAATTAATGTGTTCCTTAATAAAAACTGACTGAACATTGATAATATTGCATTTATTGGTGAAACATCCTTTGCACGCATTAGATCAGCCGTTGTCACTAGTCTTCCCAATCTTCAGATGAAATCAAAACTTAAGTCCAGACGGTTTCCTGCCGCACATTATTCGCAAATTCCTCGGAGAATTTATTTCTCGAACGAAAAAAATGACGAGTTACGCTAATCTAATCAACTGGGAGCGCTACGTTATATTCCAAACAGGTAGAAGCTGAAAGCTTGTAGTGGGAAAAAATTAGCGCAGAATCTCGTCTATTATAGGATGGCATAGTAAACGCATACAGTTACGAATAATATAATGTGTATGTGTGGAGTGTGTGTAGGGGCGCGTGTGGCGGGACCTCGCAGGGGCGGAGCGGGAGACGCGCTGCTGAAATCGATCACCAGCCAGCTTCCAAACGGGAGTTTCTCTCGCATTAGCCTTGTTGTGGAAAAGCTTAGTCGCGCGGATAAAAAGCCAATATGCGCAAAGGTATGAAGCCACATGCTTAACACGCAAGAAAATCAATAATTATGGAAGCCCCCCCCGTGCAACGCACACGTCCCTGGAGACACCACTTTTCTACTACTATCGCTCATAGAAAACGTAATCGGGTTCCCACCGAACACAAACGCACACTCGTTTCTACTCGAAACAAAAAGGAGCTGAAAGGCTAATGAAAGATTTTATCATCGGTCTTTTTTTTAAATGTTTTGAAGCAAGGTATCCCAAATGAAACAGAGTTCGTTAGCATAGTAAACGGTTTTTATTGAAGTTGGTGGAAGGAACGCCCGCAAAAGAATTTGAAGGTGTGGTGTACATTCAGAATTTTTGATTTCAATTTTGACGATCTTTTGTAAAAATCCTACTGCTCCCCAAAACCTACTAATATTATTTCACCGAAATATGTTTAATGGTTTTATAGTAAGTATACAATACACGGGAGCATTACCGATAGGAGGCTAGACAAGGCCATAAATTTTTTTCGCTAAATCGAAAACATATATTCTTGTGACTATAGAAACACCCCTTTACTTTAAACCCAGACTTAGCTAACCCTTTGCAATTGCTATAACGGCTCAGATG